>JAHQCQ010026703.1:85240-139498 GCA_023539305.1 Ilex asprella
CTTCTGCACAGGCTTCTAAACTATAAAAAAAGAATTGCTCATTTTCTTGTTTGATAAATGTTTTATAAATACCCATGTAAAAATTGGGCTGAGATTTGCTTTGAGCATCAACATATTGCTGACTGGCATAGTTATAGTCAATAAAACCCATATATCCACCCTGAAAACTGTGCTGTTTCGGGGCTGATTGAGCGGTGAAGTTAAAGAAGTGTTTTAAATGAGGATCGCTTTTATCTTTTTGATAATGGGTAAAATGATTTCTGGTATAACGATAAAGTTGTTGCTGGGTTGAGATACAGTATTGTTCAGGTGAAAAAGCAACAATGTCTTCGCCCGCGTTTTTTAAATAGATACAACCGAATAATGAGTCAAGACGGTGTAATAAATCTGCAGTGCTATTTGATGGAAAATCTAATAACTTCCGAAACATAGGGAGGTTTAACTCAAGCGCAAAAAGGGTTTGTAAGGCACTATTCTACCTGAAAATAGCACTTATAAAAGTGTTTACCGTTTATCGGTTTAATTGGGTTTTTGATAAACAGCAGTTGAACAAAAAGTAACATACCGTTAATTTAAAAGGGCAAAACGGACTACTCAAGGATTGGTGTTCTAAGTTGTAAAACAACTAAAAACAACAGGGAACTATGGAGAGTGGTTAAAAATGAAAAAAAATGCTCTTGGGAGAGTACAGATTATGAAATTATTTACTAAACTTGCTTTAGTTTCCGCAGTGGCTATGAGTTCAAACGCAATGGCGATGCAAGCAATGGATGATGCTGCGCTAAGTGCTACGACTGGTCAGGATGGTATCAGTATTGGTATCGATGCAGATAAAATTGAAATTGCAAAACTACATGTTTTTGATGGTGATGGTTTAGCTGCTACAGGTACTCCTGGTGTTACTGCTGGTTCTGGTGGTTCAGGCAAAGCAGGTGCAATTACTTTAAATAATGTGGTTGTAACTAAAACCGGTACAGGTAATTTAGCTGATTTGGTTATTGATACTGATGGTAGTGCTACCGCCGGTGCTACTGGTACACCATTCTTAAATGTCGCTGCTGCAATTAATGCATTAAAAATTGAGTTAGGCAAAATTGAAGTGAATAATGTTACAGGTTCAGCAGGTGCATATAAACCTGATGCTGGATCAGCTGAAATTTTAAGTGGCTTGACTGTGAATGTAGGTTCTACTACTGCAAATATTCAATTGGGTAATACACCTCAAGGTGCAATGATTAAACTGAATGGTTCGATGATTGGTGGTTTATCAATCAGTAACTTGGCCTTGAAAGATGCTTCTGGAGCAGGTGGTGGTTATATCGTACTGGGTGGCATAAAAGTGACTGACAGTGGTTCAGCTAATTTGGCTTTAGATGCTGATGTTGCGGTTACAACGAAAGGTTTGGCTGTAACTGCAATGAAAAGTACAACAGGTACAGATATTTACCTAACTAAAGTTGTATTGGGTGGTGGTAATGGCTTTGTTCCAGGTACGCCTGGAACCGCTGGTACAGGAACTGGTTCGGGTTCGATTGGTGATGTTGCGATTACAGGCATGAAATTCTTTAATGGCGGTTCAGCAACAGCAAATGGTGTAAAACTGTCGATTTCTGGTCACTAAGCCTAGAATTAAAATCTTAAAAAAGACGCATGCAAAGCATGCGTCTTTTTTTTACAAAAAAGCTGAGAAAAAGCGACAAAAGTTGAAAAAAAGACTGTTTTTTTTTTCAAAAACCGTTATCTTCATAATCACAGGGACGTAGAGTGTTCACTCTAAAAATAAAATCAGCACTTTAGGCAAAATACTGCCGACACTTGATAGTTAAAATTATGATAGAAATTACTTTAGGTTCGGCATTAATGTATTATTTTGCCAACCACGCCTTAGATGTGAAGCCCAAGCCAAAGGATGCGATTTACTACACTGAGCTTGCGGATTCCAGAGATAAATCATTTACACGTAATCATCGTGAAATGGTGCATGTTAAACCCGCCTTAGAAAACCAATTCCGTGGCATCGTACGTCAAGGATATGACTATAGCTGTGGTTCTGCTGCGTTAACAACATTGTTAAATGGCTATGTTGGGACAAATTTAACCGAACAGCAAACCATGGAAGGCTTATTACGGTTTGGAGAATACAACCGCATTATTGAGCGACGAAGTTTTTCATTGCTGGATATGAAGCGTTTTGTCGCTGCAATTGGATATGAAAGCGGTGGCTATAGAGGTGAGTTCACGGATTTAATCAATCAAAATCAACCGGTGATTGTGCCAATTTCTTATGCGGGTTTTAAACATTTTGTTGTGTTTAAAGCTTATAAAGATGGTCGTGTTTATGTGGCAGATCCAGCCTTGGGGAATATCAGTTTTGATCAAGAGCGATTTAAGCAAATTTGGGAAAATAACACCTTATTTGTGATCAATGCGCCAAAAGATCAACAACGTAACTTGTTGGCACTACAAGATGCAGATATGCGTCATGTCGATGATGCAACAATCAACCGTTATGCTTTAGTTGAAGCGCAATATTCAACAGATTATACCAATAAATTAGCAGATAAGGCTTCGACAATGCGTAAGGTGATTGACCAAGATACCAAGTCTGCAACATACAATCAGCCAATTACATCTTATATGCGACTCTATTATAAACGTAAGTAAAAGATGGATTAAAAAATTACATAACTGAATTGGAATTTTTGGAATAGGAAGAATATGAATAATCAATGGATGAAACGGACTTTACTTGCAGTGAGTATTCAGTTTGCAATTGGAAGTTTATATGCAGCTGAAACAGAGGCAAGTGCGGATGTAGTAGCAGATCAGGCTGCGAGTACAGACAATGCCAGTTCTGCAACCAGCAGTCAAACAGCTCCAGTTGCAGATGTTGCACAGGCTACAGAAGATGTCAAAATTAATAAAGATGAAACAAAATCTTTAGCACCTAAACCAGGTACACAAGCTGCAGAAGCATTGCAGAAGAAAGAAGGTGATGCTTCTCAAGAAACCAATTTACAAGAAGTTTTTACATCCAATGAACGTCAATACTCTTTAATTAAAAAGGGTGAGTTCTCAACTTTTTATGATTTAGATTATTCTTACTATCGTGATTCGCAATTAAATTTAGGAATTAACGAAGGCACAGCTTATCAACTTCGTGTTGATGAAGATGCAAGTCATACCATTAGTAATACTTTTACTGCACAGTACGGGATACGTGATAATTTAACCTTTACCGCATCTATTCCATTTATTGCTAAATCAGATAGCTTAAAAGATGCCACGGCTGCGGGCCTAGGGGATATTAACTTTGGTGCACGTTGGGAACCGTTCCCGCTGAAAGCAGGGCGTTTACCACTTATTTTATTTGGTAGTTTATCTACTAAGACTGGTGATAGTCCATATGAGATAAACCCAGAAAAAGACCTTTCAACGGGTAAAGGCTATTATTCTGTAGGTGTTGGCGCAAGTACCCGTAAATATATCGATCCTGTTGTACTGTTTGCATCGGTCTCTGCCAATTATGGATTTAAAGAAACTGGCTTAAATCAAGTGCGTGGTGGGGGCAATGCCAATGGTCAAGGTGGTGATCAGACCTATCAGCGCGTTTTAGAAGAGTTTGATCCTGGTATGACCGGTGGTTTCTCTTTTGGTTTTGCTTATTCATTTAACTATGATGTTTCGATGACCATGTCATACCAACAATCATTTAATATGAATACTTCGTTTAAGTATAGACCTACAGCGGGACTTGCAGATTCATATAAAGCAGCTGACCAATCTAGCGGGATGTTTTCCATTGCTCTAGGGGTGCGTGTCAATCCAGATACGATTGTCAATGGTACATTGGGGATCGGCTTAACTGAAGACTCACCAGATATTTCGCTTGGTCTATCTTTCCCATTGGATATTTTAGGCTTTGGTAAGAAGAAAGCGAACTAAAGGAGTGTAAAGTATGAAAAACATACGTTTGCGCCCATTAGTTACAGCGATTTTATTAACAGGGTGTTCAACTCAAGTATTTGCAGCGTTAGGACTTAACCTATCGGTTGATATACGCTCACTAACCATGGGGAATGCAGTAACTGCCGATCCACCTGGAATTAGTGCGATTCATTTTAACCCCGCAGCATTAACGAAACTCAAAGGCTTACAAACTGACGTACAAGGGATTGTTGCAAACTTTGATATACAACGTGAATTTTCTGCGCCACCTGGTTATAACGTATTTGGTTATTCTGATGACCCATTGATCTGTAATGATGCACCAGACAATCCTTCGGGGCTTTGTACAGATTATAAAGATTCAGTGCGTGGCGATGTAGAGTATGCAAGTTTATATATTCCCATTCTAAAAAAAGTCGTGGATTTGGGACCTGGCTGGCCAGTGTTAGCGCCAACGGGAGGGATTTCTTATAATCCTCCAGGTTCAAAATTGACCTATGCAACTGCTGTATATGCACCAATGGTGGCAGGTTTTGGCTCAGAGGATGGTAACCCAGGTAACTATATGGGGCAGCAAGTTGCCATTGAGCGTATAACCTATTTGTCTCCATCTATTGCATACCAAGTCAGCGATGAATTGTCTATTGGTGCTTCGATCGGGATGTCATATAACGCAATGGCATTAAAAACTGATCTACGATTTCCAAATGAAATGATCGGTGTTCTACGATTGATTGATGAGTCTGTTTGTGGGCCTTTCCGAAATAACTCGAATGTAATTACTGACCTTATATTATTTGGTATTTGTAATGCAGATGAGGGTATGAACCCATTTGGTCAATTCGGGAAAATGCAGGTCAGTCTTGAGCAGAGTTTAAGCCCAAGTTATAACTTAGGTTTGATGTGGGAGCCTACGGAAAACTTTGGTTTTGGTATGGTCTATCAAAGTTCCGCCAAAATGCGTATGAAAGGTAAATATTTTATCGACAATGCCAACGCACCACGCGAGCTTATAAAAGGCTTAAACTCTTCAGCAACAGGTCAGATTCTTGCGGCGATTTTAGGTTTTCCAGGCTATATTCCACCAACTGAATCAGGTTTGATTTCAATGGATTTGGAATATCCTGCTCATTTTCAAACCGGTATAAAATATAAAATTTTACCTGATTTACAGGTGAATTTTGATGTGGGCTGGACCGACTTTAAAGCATGGGAAAAGTTTCAATTTGAATTTGATCGACAAATTTCAGCATTAAAAATTGCCAAATTATTATCCAATCAAGTCACAGATACATCATTGGCTTTTCCACTCGGCTTTCAATCACCGTGGAGCTGGGGAATTGGTATTGAGTATTCAGCAAATGATCGTCTAAAACTTCGTGCTGGTTATGAACCTCGTGCTAGTGCGATCCCCGATGATAAACGGAATACCATGGTGCCGATTAACAATGCGCAATTATTTGGTTTAGGTTTAGGTTATCGTTTTGATGAAGATAGTGATATTGACTTATCGATCGGTTTCTTGCGTAGCCGAGATAATATTCCAGCAAATAGCAGTAGTTTGGCCAATAAAACAGGGGTGGATAACTTGTTACTCAACCCATATGCTGGTTTAAATGTAAAGACCAATACAAAAGTTACAATTCTAGGGCTTAACTACAGAACGAGATGGTAATGCGTTTGAATGTTGGAAAAAAAACAGTCGTAACTTCTTTGTGGCTAGCTTTAAGTTTTAGTCTAGCCACATCAATTTCTTATGCTGCCAATTTTTATACAATTATTGGCCCTGATGGACATCCGATGATTGTTCAGAAACCTGAAGCAGCTCCAAAAGTAGATGTAAAGCAAAAAAATAAACCAGTACAAGACGTTAAACCAATACAAGAAGTCAAACAAATACAAGAGACTCAAGCTGCCAAGCCTAATGTACCAGTAATAGAAGCTCCAGCCATCGTTAAACAAAGTCAAAAAGAGAGGGCGCCTAAAAATACGCCATTAGCGGTTACTACTGCTCAGCCTGCACGGCAATCCGCTTTAATGGAGCATAAAGCTAAAATTCAAAGCCCTGTTCAGATACCAGATCAGCCTTTAGCACCAGCGTCACAGACGATAGTACCTCAGCTTGTTGTAGAAAAACCGCCACAGCAGCCCGCTGATATTACTCAAAAAACCAATAAGGTTGAGAAACTAGAGAAAATAACGCCAGTAGACCAAACTGCGGTCAAGACCAATAAAGAAGTTGCCCCCAAAAGTACTCAAACGATAGAAGATCAGCATTTCACAGTTATTGATGGTGAACAATATGTCAATAATGAGTATTTAGAAGATCGTGAATTCAATTTAGAAGGTAAAAAAAGATTTTATATGACGCCTGAGATCGGCGCAGTGCATGGTCGTTATGAAACCATCGAACGGCAAAAAGGTTTAAGTAAGAGCCTTTTAAATAGTATTCGTGGCAATTCAGAATCGAAAGAAAAAAAACCAGTTGTTTTATCTTCAAGCTACTTTCGTTTACCTAAAGATGAGGTTGTTCATAATTTAGAACAAGCGTGTTTTTCTGGTAAAAAAATAACTAAAGCAAAAGATTTATCCATAAAAAATCAAGAAGTTGGCTTGTGGCCAGTTGCACCAATCAAAGAGACTTTTGCTTATGAAGTCGTGAAATTAGATTCTCAAGTGCAAAATATTTTATTAACATCTTATGCATCTTCTTCAAAGCTTCAAAGTTATTATTGGCCTTTGGTGGTATTTTTAGATGGACAAGGTTGTGTCCTCGAAGGTGTAAGTGGTTTTAAAAATGAAGAATCCCACGACAATAATTTACAATATGCGGCTATGGAAGGCGTTTTAAGAAAACCTGATCAAGCTGTATATCTATTTTTAACACCATTATCCTCAGCATTAGATGTGGAAAATAAGCAATTAACAAATCATGGACAAATTAAGCTGAGTGTAATTCAGTAAGGATGAAGATATGAAAAAAAGATTATTCGCCCCTTTAGTTTTAACAAGTTTAGGCCTAGCACTCGCAGGGTGCGGTGGTGAAAGTGCAACAGTCAATGAAGACCCAAATAAAGGTATTCCAACCTATTCAAATGGTTGTGATGCAGATTCTACAGAAAAATGTTTAGGTTTTTATGTTGACTATCCAGTGGATGGTTTAAATTTTGATTGTAGTACAGATACCAGAAATCATTATGCGACTAAACTAGAAGGTGGTTTGGCACTTGGTGGCTGTTTAATTGGCGATAAAGCAAAATTTTATATAAAAGGTTCTCAATCAGAAAGAAAAATTGTTTTAGGTGATGTTGACTTAGCAAAAGTACGCCCTTTAAAAGTGCGTGGTCAACCTGCTGCAATTGGTTTGATTGATATTGCAACTGCCATGACAGGTAAAGAACCAACCAGTATGACCATGAGTGATGAGACATTTAAAGTAATGGTTGGATTGGTTCGCGTTTTCCAAGCGATTGGGTTGGAGCAGGATGCCAATCAGGTTGGCGATGTACAACCCCTTGAGTTAACAGATAATATTAAAAATAATTTAACAACAGTCAATGCAGATATTGGGGTGGCTGATTTTATCAATGGTAGCTATGTTGAAAAATTAAAACCGTGGGTCAATATTGAAGCGGTCGATGAAGCTTCTGCAGTCGCGACTGCGCAACGCTTGGTTCAACAATCATTGGTAAATATTTATTCAACAAACTTCCTTATTTTCAGTGGTGCAAATGTTGATATTCAAGGCTTCACAGGTAAAAGTGAATTAAGCACCAAGAATGAATCTATCGCCAATATGTATTTAGTCACTGACCGTCAAGGTTATACCTCTGGTTATGCAATGCAATGGGTTGGTGTACCTCAAAAAGTAGAAGGCAGTACAATTGCTGATTCACTGTTAAAGTTTTTATTGCTCAATCAGGTTGTTCCACAAAAACTCAATGTAAATGGTCAACAAGGTTGGATCAATCCACTCACCCGTAAAATTACCTCTCCACTTGTATTTAAAAAAGATCAAAGTTCAACGGATAAACTTGAAATTTTTCAGGGCGCTTTGCTGAATAACACCAATGTCGCTGGTACTGAATATATGTATAAGCGAACAACGGGTGCAACCACGGCACCTGCGGATCCAACGATATATGGGAAATGGCGTCAAACTTTAAATGCTGATCAGCTTTCTGGTGGAATCGATATTTATAAAACCAATCCTGCCAATTATTTAGATCGAAAAGTTTTCCTCACTAAAAATACAGTAAAAGCTGGTGAAAAATACTATTTCCCACTGTATGCAAATATTACATTTGCTTTTGATAACAAAGAAGTTAATCCAAATACCCAAACACTCGGTATTGTGATTGATGAAAATGGAGATATCCGCACCAATTTAGGTAAAAATAGTGCGTTAAATTCAGATACATGTGCTGATGTAGATCCAAACACTTATGTTGATAAAGAAACAGGGGTACAACAATATCGTATTGGTACTACGGGTACAGCTTATATAAATGGTAATGTTGAAAAGTCGATTACACTTCGTATGATTTTGGCCAATCCTGTATTTGGTAGTCTTGATGGTGCATTAGCCGGTTTAAATGAAACATTAGTTGTTCGACCAACCAGTGGTACATCTGCAGAAGAAATAGCCAATGCTTCAGTTTCCTCTGGCGGTATACGCTTAAACCTACAACGATTAATCAATGAGCAAAATACAAACAATGGTGTCAATATTACCAGTTGGGATGGGGATAAGACGATTACTGCAACATGGGTAAATTTGCATGCATTTTATCAGTCAGTTTATAACAATATAGAGGCCAATAAGGACAAGACCACTCCTGAGCAAAAAGAGCTAGCAAAGCGTTTATCAGGGACTTTAACTGTAAGCTTACCGCAGTGTTATACCATTAAAACCAAGTAATTTATGTTAATTAAAAAAGCCTCAATTCAAGTGATTTGAATTGAGGCTTTTTTGTGCTCATATTTTTAATGCTCAACCATTGGTCGAAGCAATATCTATTTGTGATTATCCTGTCTGATCTAATCGGGTGCCTAATGTTTCAAGATGCATTGGAAAGGTATTGGTTTTACGGTCTTCAAAATAATGTCTTAACGTGCGCTCTACACTTGGGAAAGCTAAATCGTTCCAAGGAATCTCATGTTCTTCAAATAAACGACTTTCTATGGTTTCTTCACCAGCACCAAATACACCATCTTTTATTTGTGTTTTAAACAAAACATAAACTTGCCCAATCCGTGGAATATTATACATGCAGTAAAGTTGTTCAATTTCAACCTCAGCCTCAGATTCTTCACGTGTTTCGCGTGCTGCACCTTGTTCCATGGTTTCAAAAAGTTCCATATAACCGGCAGGTAAGGTCCATAGTCCATAACGTGGTTCTATTGCACGACGACATAGTAAAACTTTATTTTCCCAGATCGCCAAAGCGCCACAAATCACTTTAGGGTTAACATAATGAATGGTGCCGCAGTGTGTACAAACTTTACGGATTTTTTGATCACCTAAAGGAATTTTTTCTATGGTTGGATGACCACAAGCACTGCAAAAACTCATAAGCTTCATTAAAAATGTGAGATAACTCAGCATAACTGAAAAATTCTACTTTCGCATCATTTATAGCCTTATCGATAAAATTTCCTATATGATAGAACGAGAACAAAAAAGATAGAGTGAGATCAATGAAGGATGATGAGCTAACCCAAGTGTTGCAAAATCGATTACGTTTTGGCAAAAGAACCTACCCGGCCAATGCCGCAGTACTGATTGCAATTACTCAAGAAGCTGATCCTAAAATTTTACTGACGAGACGCTCTGCCTACTTATCAAATCATGCAGGAGAAGTTTCCTTTCCAGGTGGAAAACGTGATCCAAATGATACCAGTAATATTGTTGTGGCTTTGCGAGAAGCGTGGGAAGAAACCGCACTCAATCCCTTTGATGTCAAGCTGATTGGTGATTTACCCATGGAACGGGCGAAAAGTGGATTGACGGTAAAACCTGTAGTTGGATTAATTCCTCCAGATATTCAGTTGATTGCTCAGCCGAGTGAAATTGATCGTATATTCTATGCCCCGATTAAAAAAATGATGGAATCACAGCCTATTCCTTATGAGGTGCGTTTGGCACATCAGTCGGTGTATTTTCCCAGTCTAAGAATTGAAAACGAAATCATTTGGGGGCTAACCGCTAGAATTCTGATTTCGTTATTTAAATATGGTTTGGACTATCAAAAAAACTGGCCGTTTTTATTGAACTCGCCATCTTTTAAATCACAGATATTCAATAAAAAATAATGCTGAAAAGCTATGATCAAAACCAATGCTCTTAAAATATCTCAAAGGAATGTAATACCATGATGTATAAATTTAAAGGTTTTGCGCCAAAAGCGTTGCATGCACCTTTTGATGGTTGGATTGCGGATAATGCGACGGTGATTGGTCAGGTCGAACTGGGGCAACAAGTCAGTGTCTGGTTTGGTGCAGTCATTCGTGCTGACAATGCCAAAATTCATATTGGGAATTTTAGTAATGTTCAAGAAAATGCCGTTTTACATACAGATACAGGGATTGAATTAACCGTTGGTGATTATGTAACCATTGGGCATCAAGCCATGTTGCATGGTTGTACGATAGGCGATAACAGTCTAATTGGTATTAATGCCGTGGTTTTAAATCATGCTGTGATTGGTAAAAATTGTATCATCGGTGCAAATAGTTTGATTCCAGAAGGTAAAGTTATTCCCGATAATTCCTTGGTCGTGGGTTCACCGGGTAAAGTCGTGCGAACTTTGGATGAGAATGCGGAGAATTTATTAAAAATGAGTGCCTTGCACTATGCTGCCCATTACAAGAATTTTATTGATTTAGAAGAATTTAAATTTGATTAAAGTCGTGGTTTTAAAATTATCACTTAAATGCCAAGCACAATGTCTTGGCATTTTTATGGATTATTTTGATCTAATGGATTTTATCTAGCAGGCTTTATCTCTAAGCCCTCGCGCTATTGAAATGAGTGGAGTATCATAGGCAGCATTTTTAACACAGTAAGGTTGTGCATGAAATTGCTGGCATTGGAAACTGCCAATGAGCAGTGTTCCGTTTCGATTGTTGATGAAACTCAAACACTCTATTTTCAACTTGATACGCGAGCAAAAGCACAAACTCAAACCATTTTGCCGATGATTGAGCAAGGTTTTGAGCAAAATCAAATTTCCAGTAAAGACTTGACTGCAATTGCATTTAGCCGTGGGCCAGGTTCATTTAGTGGTGTACGTATCAATGCCGCAGTGACTCAAGCTTTAGCCTGGGCAAATGATATTCCTGTGATTCCAGTTTCAACCTTGCAAGCGTTGGCGCAAGCTGCTTATCAGCAAGCCCAATTGACTGAAGTCACCGCAGTTTTAGATGCACGTATGCAAGAAGTTTATATGGCAAGTTTTAAGCTTGACCAAAATAACATTATGCAACTTGTAGACGAAGAAAAATTATTAGACTATCAACACGCTGCAGAATATCAAAAATATACCTTGATCGGTTCAGGTTCAGCTTTGGTGAATGTAGAGGCAATCGCGTTTCAGCAGATTACTGCTTCTGCCAATGATATCGCCACAATTGCGCGTCAAAATGCACTGCAAAAGCAATGGTTCAGTGCAGAACAAGCTTTACCTGTATATTTACGTGATAATGCATGGAAGAAAATTCCAGAACAAGGTAAACCATAATCGTTTTTCGCTTTAATTTTTAGGATTTCACAATGGATCTTTTACTGCTACTCAAAGCAGCCATTATGGGTATTGTTGAAGGTATTACCGAATTCTTACCTATCTCAAGTACAGGGCATTTAATTCTTGCATCTGAGCTCATGAATTTCTGGACCAAAGAAAAGAGTGACTTATTTGTCGTTGCTATTCAAATGGGCGCAATCGCTGCGGTGATTTATGAGTACTGGGGCAAGCTTTGGGGCGCAGCAATCGGTCTATTTTCAGGTGAGCCGAAAGGGCGTCATCTTGGAGTCAGTATTATTGCAGCTTCTATTCCAATTATGCTGGTTGGCTTAACCTTTGGTGATATCGTAAAAGAGTTGTTGTTTAATGATATTTCTGTGGCGATTGGTTTAATCGTCGGTGGTTTAATCATTTGGTGGGTTGAAAAAAATCCACCAAAAGTCAATGCGGTTGAAGTGGAAAATATCTCGATTAAAGAAGCAATTTATATTGGTTTAATTCAGGTATTGGCGCTTATTCCAGGGACTTCACGTTCAGGTGCAACCATTATTGGTGGCATGATGCTGGGTGTATCGCGTAAGGCTGCAACCGAATTTTCGTTCTTCCTCGGTATACCTGTTATTGTTGGTGCAGGCTTATTAGATCTTTTTAAAAATTACCATATTTATGAAACAACTCAAGATTGGACCGTATTCTTTGTGGGGCTAATTGTTTCTTTTGTTTCTGCTTTAATTTTGATCCGTGTTTTGGTGGCTTATGTTTCTAAGCGTGATTTCATGGTCTTTGCTTGGTATCGTATTGCTTCAGGTTTGTTGATTTTATTGTTTGCATTAACAGGTTGGAAATTATGGTAAGCGAAATTCGCTTATTTACTGAATCCACATTTTTTGAGAAAGCACAGTCCTACCAAACTGTGCTTTCTTTACGTGGTGTCGTGGTAAACATTACAACGATTGAAAAACTCAATGCACGGTTTTTAAGACTGAATCCTGAACTTGCCTTGTGTGTTGATGAACAAGGGTTAAGCCTGTGTGCCAATGGCATGAAAATGCAGCCTGATTGGAAAGCTGAGATACCACGTTTAAAACGTGCGAGTTTAAAATCTGAAATGATTGCACGGGCATGTAATATTTCAGAAAAACCCAATTTAATTGATGCAACTGCTGGTCTAGGACATGACGCATTATTGATGGCACACTTAGGGGCGAAAGTAACCCTGATTGAACGTCATCCAATTTTATTTACCTTACTGGAAGATTCAAAAAAACAGCTGGAAAACGATCCGTTTTTAGCCAAAGTTGTTGAGCGTATTGATTTGGTTTTTTCTGATTCAGCTGAATATTTACAACAATTGATCATCACGCATCAAATTGTCGATGTTGTTTATTTAGATCCGATGTTTCCGCAGCGGGATCAGAATCAGCAAGCCATTAAAAAACAGGCACAAGTGAAAAAGCAAATGCAGCTATTACACATGCTTTTACCTGAAGATGGTGAAATGGATTTAGGCGATCATCTTTTAGTCTTAGCACGGAAAATTGCCAAGCGAGTTGTGGTAAAACGTCCTAGACTGGCTGTATTTTTAAATGATCAGGCAACCGATCATCAATGGCAAGGTGATGCTTGTCGTTTTGATGCCTATTTTAACAGCAATCTTATTGAGTAATTTGGTAACTGTTTCAATAATAGTCGAATTATTGATATATAGTTAAATCAAACATTGATAATTTTTTAGCCAAGCCTAAACTAGATAGGCTGATTGAAGCCACTGCCTTAACAGAATCTTTATGATAGATCTTAAACCCTCGATTAACTTTTGGCATGATTTGAAAAGTAACCAACGTGCAGGGATTTGGTTATTCTTAGGTTCGCGAAAGTCTTTACAAATTGTTCGTCCATCGATTCTTCAATTGATTTTTTGGGGACTGTTGGGTGCAGGTGCAAATACACTATTTAGCTGGTTAGTTGCTGGTGATGGTGGTGTTTTTAATCGACAAGGTCTAGTCAGCTACGCATTGTGGCCTTTTATTGCCTTGATTGTGGGGATTTTCCTATCACAACGGACCAATAATCCGCGTTTGATGTTGGTTCCAGCACTGTTATGGCTGGTGCTTGATACGCACATCATGTTGTTTCAATGTTTGCTGCAATATTTAGGCAATCAAGATCTGCTGCCTTATTTCACTTACGATGTGATCCCACTGCTGTTTTTTGCTTTGTTTATTTGGCAAAGCCTTGCTGTAGTGTGGGTATTTTCAAGAGAATTACAATGGCCATGGTGGGAACGTGCCTTGATCATGTTTGCGACTGTAGCCACTTTGTTTACTTGGCAGGTTTCGATTAAGGAACAGCCGATTTGGAAAGTAGAAGACGTTCCGCCAAGTATTAGCGAAAGTGCTTTTTATGCACAAAGTCATTTACTCAATAAAGCCTTGGAACAGGTGCAGTTTGGCGAGTTTGCACAAACGCATTGGTATTTTTTAGGCGTTGCTGGTGCAAGTTATCAAGACGTGTTTAAATTTGAAATTGATCGAATTAAAGAACAATTTGATACCCGTTTTGGAACCTTTGGACGTTCTGTTGAGTTGGTCAATAACCCACAAAGTATTAAAGACACTCCTATTGCATCTAAAACCAGTATCGATCTGGCTTTACGCCGTATTGGCCAACAGATGAATCGCGAAAGTGATGTACTGTTTCTTTATATGACTTCTCATGGCTTGCCTAATCGTTTTGAACTCGAAAATGAACCGATTAATTTGGATGATGTTGACCCAAAATGGTTAAGAGAAACCCTCGATAAATCAGGTATTCGTTGGAAAGTGATCGTAATTTCAGCCTGTTATTCAGGCAGCTTTGTTTCAGCACTCCAATCACCAGATACCTTGATTATTACTGCTTCTGCAGCAGATCGCGCCTCATTTGGTTGTTCAAATGAAGCTGATTATACTTATTTTGGCCGTGCTTTCTTTGATCAGGCAATGCGTGAACAAGGTTCTCTCAAAGCTGCATTTAAAGAAGCGACTGAAACAGTTGCGAAATGGGAAAATGCACAAGGCTTTGATCCATCTGAACCGCAATGGGTGATTGGGAAAAATATGGAAATGATGTTACCGCAGTTGGAACAACATTTATTTCCACAACAAGGCGTTATTACTACTGCGCAAACTCAAAATGTAAAACTGGATACACAACAAAAGCCATGATAAATAACGGCGCTTTAAATGCGAAAGTAAAAGCGCTTTAATTTATATTGAGTTGAATCTGTTGATGTTATAAGACGGTAGCCCTAAACAATTTAAAGATCAAAATGTGGAGCGATGCGCTGATGGAACTTTTAAGTAAAAATATCTGTTTTGATGGTGAACAAAGAATTTATCAAATTCAGTCAAATTATTTAAAAGGGGCAACGAAGTTTGCGACATATCTTCCGTCTCAAGCATTAAAAGGGCAGAAATGTCCTGCATTATTCTATTTAGCGGGACTGACCTGTACGGAAGAAACCTTTATTATCAAAGCGCATGCACAGCGCTTAGCATCTCAGCTGGGTCTAATTTTGATCGCACCAGATACATCACCTCGTGGTGAACAGGTTGCACAAGGCGATTCATGGGATTTGGGGCAGGGTGCGGGATTCTATCTCAATGCAACTCAAGCACCTTGGGCTGAACATTTTCAGATGGAAAGTTATATTGTAGATGAACTTTATCCATTGCTAATAAAAAGCTTACCGATTCAATCTGAAGCTGTGGGAATCTTTGGTCATAGTATGGGCGGGCATGGGGCATTAACACTGGCTTGGAAATATCCAAATTATTTTAAATCAGTATCAGCATTTGCACCGATTTGTGCACCGACAGAATGCCCTTGGGGTGAAAAAGCCTTTTCACATTATTTAGGCGCTGATCAGTCTGAATGGGCAAAGCATGATGCGACCCAATTACTGCTTTCTAAAGGTCAGTTATTTGACGAAGTACTTATCGATCAAGGTATAAAAGATCAGTTTTATAGCCAATTGAACCCTGAGAAATACCAACAAGCCTGTCATAAAGTTGGGCAAAAACTCACATTAAGATTTCATGAAGGTTATGATCACGGTTATTATTTCATTCAAAGTTTTATTGATGACCATTTACAATTTCATGCCTTGCAACTACAAAAATAATTGAATCGTCTAACAAAAATTGGATTTTGAGTAAAAGTAAATCGTTGTTTGCTTTTACTCTATTTCTTTCAGCGCAGAAAAAATATAAACTGCTTTTTGAGGTTTTTTATTTCATATCATTTTAGATTGTCATCAAATAATTTGAATAAAGAGAAGAATATGCAAGAACAAATACCGCCTCCATTTCCGAGTCATTTGAGTTTGGAAAAAGGCGCTACACCACCAGAAATACAGCAGCCCGCAGACCAGCAATATCCAAGAATTCACCGTTTTAAATTTCACGGTGATGCGATGGAATATTTTGGTATATGGATTGTGAATATCTTATTGACCATCATTACCTTAAGTTTGTACGCGCCTTGGGCAAAAGTACGTCGTTTACGTTATTTTTATGGCAATACTGAATTCTTTAAAAGACGTTTTGACTTTACTGGTATCCCCACCAAGATTTTAGTTGGACGTTTGATTGCATTGGGTATTTATGCTGCCTTTTCAATTTCCTCGCAGTATTCCATGATTGCGACGGTGGTTGGTTTAGTGGTGCTGTATGCAGCAGTACCGTGGCTGATTCGGGCAACAATGCGCTTTACCGCAAGAAACAGTAAATTCGGAAACAGTCGCTTTTATTTTGCGGGAACCACAAAAGAATCCTATAAAGTCTTTTTTCTCAGTATCTTAATTTATATTTTTAGTTTAGGGATATTTGCTCCTGTTGCGATCTGGTTGTATAAGAAGTACTACATCGATCATTTATATGCAGGGCAGTTGGATTTTAAATTGAATGCTGATTGGTCAGCTTATATGGCGGCAGTTTACATTCCAATTTTTATGTCTTTTGGAATCATGCTGGCATTTGGCATTATTTATTTCGGTATTATCGGTTTTATTGCAGGGTATACGCCAAACTTTTTTATCTTTGGTGTCTTTGCAATGTACGCTGTGGCAGGGTTGTTTATTTATCCATTGATCGCAGCACGTATTTTTATTACCACATGGAACAATACAACGGTTGGAAGCAGCCAATTTAAAACAGATTGTAATCAATGGCGTTATGCATGGATTGTGGCATCAAATTGGCTGGTTAAAATTCTAAGCATTGGTTTAATGTCTGCATGGGCGGCAATTCGTATTCACAAATATCAAGTTGATTCGATGAGTTTAATTTTGCATGATGATCCAGATCAAATGATGAATCTTGCACAGCAAGAGCAAAGTGCTTTAGCTGAAGAAATTAGTGACATCTTCGACATTGATGTTTCTTTATAATGATATGAGTTGAATAATTTATGTCACGACCAATAGAAGTCATTTTCTATGATGGTGTGGTGTCTAAACCACACCATGCCCAACTTTCCGCTCAATCTGAGTCCGAAGTACTGATTCAGTATGGTGAACGTTTAGAACATCAACGCCGTTATGCATATCGCGATATGGAATTAATTGGCGCACTGGGGCAATTAAATCCTGCGATTGAGCTTAAAGATGACGCTAGGATTGAGTTTCAGGGGGCTTTACCAGAATGGTTTAATTTTGGGACTAAAAATGTTCAGCATTCGATCTGGAAATTAGAACGTTCTCCAAGTTTAATTGTATTCAGTATCATCTTTGTGGTGGCTTTTGTTTTTGCTTTAGTGAAATGGGGTGTTCCAGCAGCATCACATTATGTTGCTTTTCAGCTGCCTGAAAATAGTTTGAATAAATTAGGCGATGAAGCAGAAAAATATGTATTGAACAATTGGACTAATCCTAGTCATTTGGCACAAGGTCAAAAAGATCAAATTTCCAAGCAATATCTAAGTACTATCGCTGAAGGCAGACCAGCAAAATTGGTCTTCCGTGAAGGTGGGCGATTGGGCGCTAATGCAGTGGCTTTACCTAACAATACGATTATTATCACCGATGAACTGATTGAAATGGCGCATAGTGATCAAGAGATTTTAGGTGTATTGGCACATGAGCAAGGGCATTTGGTGGAACGGCATAGCTTACAACAAGGCTTGACCAGTTTGGGGTTGAGTGTGTTGTATATTGCCATGACGGGAGACAGCTCAGACCTATTGACCTCGTTACCTGCCGCGATGATTGGTGCAAATTATTCACGCAAATTTGAAGCTGAGGCGGATATGTATGCGCTGAAATTGATGGATCGTAAAGGCATTGAAGTGTCTCATTTTGCGAATTTCTTACAACGCTTAAGTGATGAAACTGCACTGGAAGAAAAACCAAAGCAGGCAGGCAAAACGGCTGAAGCTGATAAAAAAGCTGACCCAAATAAAAAACAACCTCAAAATGAGTCTAGTGAAAAAGAGAGCTCTTTAGAGATTTTTGATGCCTTGTCTTCACATCCTGCAACTGAAGAACGCATTAAAATGGTTCGTGATTTTGAGAAAAAACAACAGGCTAAACCTTAAACAGTATAGATAAGCGATGTTTATCTATAGATTGTGCAAGGTGGCGGTGACTGGATCTAGGGCTTAATGAAGCCCTTTATTTTTGTATTGTTCTCAAAAGATCAGATTATTCGTTAAAACCCATATCATCAAGTAATAGACAGTCGTTGATTCAACCAGATGATTGCTATGACCTGATAAATGAGCAAGATAAGTAAAACTGTTGCTTTTTAAAACAACCCAATAGGGTAAGTTTGTTATAATGGGAAAAATTTTTATCTTTGCCAGGTTGTTTCATGTCCAAGCCATATCTGATTGCACCTTCAATTTTATCTGCTGATTTTGCCCGTCTGGGTGAAGATGTGGAAAATGTATTGGCAGCTGGTGCAGATGTTGTCCATTTTGATGTCATGGATAACCACTATGTGCCAAACCTAACTTTTGGTGCGGGTATATGTAAGGCATTAAAGAAATATGGGATCAAAGCCCCGATTGATGTGCATCTTATGGTTTCACCTGTTGATCGTATGATTGGTGATTTCTTAGAAGCAGGCGCAGATATTATTACTTTTCATCCTGAAGCAACGCATCATATCGACCGTTCATTGCAATTGATTAAAGATGGTGGTGCTAAAGCAGGTTTGGTGTTTAATCCAGCAACACCTTTGCATTATCTCGACTATGTTTTAGATAAAGTAGATCAAGTGCTTTTAATGAGTGTAAACCCTGGCTTTGGCGGACAAAAATTTATTCCTACCACTTTGGATAAATTACGTGAGGCGCGTAAAATTATTGATGCTTCAGGTCGTGACATTCGTTTAGAAATTGATGGCGGTGTTGGCCCAGCAAATATCCGTGAAATTGCTGAAGCAGGAGCTGATATGTTTGTTGCTGGTTCGGCGATTTTTAGTAAACCTGATTATCAAGCTGTGATTAACGAAATGCGCGCTGAGTTAGCAAAAGTGGGGCAAGTTTCGGCTTAAACTTTTCCACAAATGTATTGTGTGAATTGTGGATAACTTTGATGATAACTATATGGATAACCATGTTGATAAGCATATGGATAAGCTGGGTATAGATTAATCAAAGGGTGATCAATCGTTTATCATACATGCAATTTCTGTTTAAAAAGAGCCCAAACGGGTTCTTTTGTTATAAGAATCATCCGCTATTCATCGATTTAATTATTCATTTTTTATTCAAAGTGCAGTTGATGCAAAATTATTCAGTGATATTGGCAATCTTTCCGCACGATATTTGCCAAACTCGTCATTATTGGCTATGCTCTTAGCTTCATCATAGATTAAAACATAGGTTTTAGTTTTGTTTAGACAACTGCACAAACGGTTTTGGTTTGTTTGTCTTATGGTTTTTGCCATAGGCTGGAGCAGTGTGTCTATTGCATCTGTAAATATGATGCAACATGAGCAAATGATGAACTCATCACTTTTAGATGAACATCAATCGATGATGAAAAACAGTGATGTACAAGAAATGAAACAGCACTGTGCAGATATACAACAAAAACAAAATGATCAAAACTCGCATCTCAATCATGAGCAACAGCTGCAAAATCTAAAAGATTGCCATAATCAACAGGTTCAATCTCAAGATACGCAGCAGAGCAAATGCCCAGATTGTGCTGCATTCTCATGCCAATCTTCAGTGGTTTGGTTCAATCCTGATATTCCCAAATTGATTGCACCCGATCATTTGCACAATACTCAAGCCTATCAAATCAATTACCAAGCTCAGCACCTCGCAGGGCATTGGCAAGAAATCTTACGTCCTCCAAAAGCTTAATCTGATTTTAGACACTTTTTTATTCAAAGTTGCTTGTTAAAATTTAGGTTAAGTTATGTTTATTCAGTTATCTCAAAAGCGATTAGCTCAAAGCTTGGTTGCGACATTGTGCTTGGTCTCCTCAACTTGGGGAATTGCCGCAATCAAAGAATATCAACTCAGCATTGATGAAGGAATCGTCAATGTAACAGGTAAACCGGTAAAACGAATTACTGTAAATGGCCAGTTTCCCGCACCACTTTTAGAATTTGAAGAAGGTGATGAAGCGGTGATTCGTGTTAAAAATAATTTAAAGAATCAGGATTCATCGATCCATTGGCATGGCCTATTATTGCCCGGCATTATGGATGGTGTACCTGGCTTTAATGGTTATAACGGGATCAAACCCAACGAAGAATTTGTCTATAAGTTCAAAGTTCGTCAGAGTGGAACCTATTGGTATCATGCCCATTCGAAAGGCCAAGAACAGGATGGTTTATATGGTTCTTTAGTGATTTATCCAAAGAATAAAAAACCGCTGGCAGCGCATGAACGCACAGATCGTGATTATGTGGTGATGTTGTCGGATTTTCATGAGCAAACCAGTGACCAGATCCAAAAAAATCTAAAGGTTTCCGCAGAATATTATCAAAATCGACGTGAAACATTAGGGGATGTTTGGAAACAGTTACAACGTGATGGTCTAAAAGCAACGTGGTCTGATCGCAAAATGTGGAATCAGATGCGTATGTTAAAAACAGATATGTCAGATGTGACAGGTTATACCTTTCTTGTAAACGGAAAAACCCCTGAACAAAATTGGACGGGTCTGTTTAAGCCTAATGAAAAAGTTCGACTGCGCTTTGTGAATGCATCGGCAATGTCGTTCTTTGATGTACGTATCCCTCAGCTTAAAATGACAGTGGTCAGTGCCGATGGGCAGCCTGTAAAGCCAGTGGCTGTGGATGAATTTCGTATAGGTACTGCTGAAACCTATGATGTGATTGTTGAACCTAAAACCAATCATTATCAGATTGAGGCAGAGTCTATTGACCGTTCAGGATTTGCGATTGGAACACTCCACAATGAATTAACAGCAAAAAGTGCTGCTATTCATATGCCTGCTGCTCGTCCACGTGCTGTGCTGACTATGGAAGATATGGGAGGTCATGGTGGCGGAGGGATGGATCACTCCAAGATGAGTATGGGTGATATGTCAGGCATGGACCATTCAAAAATGAATGCCAACGATATGCAGGGTATGGATCATTCAAAAATGAATGCCAACGATATGCAAGGTATGGACCATTCAAAAATGAATGCGAATGATATGCAGGGTATGGACCATTCAAAAATGAATACTGATGCTATGCAAGGTATGGATCACTCGAAAATGAGTGCCAATGATATGCAGGGTATGGATCATTCCAAAATGAATGCCAACGAAATGCAAGGTATGGACCATTCAAAAATGAATGCGAAAGATATGCAGGGTATGGATCATTCACAGCATCGCAATTCATCGGCAGCGCAAAAAAATGATCAAGTGGTTTATGGTTGGGCAAATGCATCGACACCTCAAGGAGATAAAGCACTGCAATACAGTGATTTAAAATCACTAACCCCACAACCTGATACTCGGGATGCCACCAGTGAATTGGTAATTCGTTTAGGCGGAACCATGGAACGCTACGTTTGGACGATTAATGGTAAAAAATTCAGTGATGCTGAACCACTCAAAGTGAAATACGGCGAACGTATCCGAATTAAATTTATCAATGACAGTATGATGGCACATCCAATGCATTTACACGGCATGTTTATGCAATTGGAAAATGGTCAGCCTGCTGTGGATATGCCTAATAAACACACCATTGTTGTACCACCTGCAAAAACAGTTACAGCATTATTAACCGCTGATGAATTGGGTGAATGGGCAATCCATTGTCATTTGCTCTACCACATGAGTGCAGGGATGATGAATAAATTGATTGTTGCCAATGTGAGTGATGGCAAAGTGTCCACCCAGCCAGTTCAAACAACAAATACCACTCAAAAGGCTGAAGTGAAAGGAGACGAACATGCAAATCATTAATCTTTTTTCTAAATCAGTTCTGGTAAGTTCATTACTTATGCTGAGTGGTTTGGCTTTGGCCCATGAAGGGCATCAGATGCAAAGTGATGCGAGTATTGCGACAGACCCAGCTGTCGTGACTGATCATTCAAGCATGGATCATTCAAAAATGAATCAGTTGGATGAGCAAAGCAATGCTGTAGATCATACACAGCATCAAGCGCTTACAACCACTACGGGAGAGGAAAGCATAGCTTCACATAGTACCCATGATCATCGTAAAGAACATGGTGCGCAGGTTTATCAGCGAGTGACTATTGATAATGCTTGGATGCTGGATGAAGATGGAAAAGGTACTTTGGATTCATCTTTAGAGTTACGCATAGGTACTGATGAAAATAAGTTATTCATTAAAGGGAGCTCCAGTAAGGCTGAATCAGACAAAATCGAATATGATCTAAGTGCCCTCTATAGCCGTAACATTGCTGATTTTTGGGATGTACAGGCGGGTGTGCGTTACAGTGATAATCCTGAACGAACCACTGATCAGGAACGTGTAGATGCAGCTTTGGGTTTACACGGCTTGGCGCAGTACTTTTTTGAAACAGATGCTTATCTGTATTTCGGACAGGACAGTCGGGTTGCATTTAGCCTAGAAACTGAACGTGATTTATTATTGACACAAAAGCTGATTTTAAAGCCTTATTTAGATTTAAATGTGGTCTTTAGCGATGATTCACGCTATGCCCAAAAAACAGGTCTAAACAGTATTAAAACAGGTTTAGAAACCCGTTATGAAATCACAAAAAAAGTGATGCCTTATGTAAGTGTGGCCTATGCATATTCTAAAGGTAATAAAGAGACAGCATGGCAAACTGCAACCGACTCCGAATCAGGTTGGTTATATGGTGCAGGTCTGCGTTTTAGATTCTAAGCTTTCATTTTTCATATAAAGCAAAAGGTCACTTCTTTGGGAGTGACCTTTTACGTTTCTGCAATGTCAGCAACACGTTCAAGCTGGTTATTTACAAATTTAAATTCCATTCCATGCTCTGTATCTAAATCATAGTGAATAGAGAGGGTTAAGGTATCAGGTGCACTCACACGCAAATTTAACATTGTCTGTATATAAGGATTATGAGATTCCACATCCTGAATATTCAATGCAGCCTCACCTGATTTTTCTGGATTTTCATAATAATGTGCATAAAGCTTTTGATAGCGTTCAAAAGCATGTTGCTGAATGGTCTGAATATGTTGTTCAATACTATTGATAAATAATTGGTAGGTTTTTGCAAAAGCGTTGAGTTGATCAAGATTGGGCGCTTCTTCGATTTCATCGCCATCTTCATCAAACTCTTCCCCTAAGAAAATCTCCCGATCAGCATTTTGATTAAAAAAACAATGTGAAAAAAATGTTTCTGAACTAAACCCCGCCCAGCTCGGGTGGATATCACCCCAATAATCATGTTTCATGGTTTTGATCCCTGATTTTTATATTTAGCATGCTTGATCATAAAGTAAGCCTCATGAAAAAAAATTATTCGAAATGTAAAAAAGGTCAAATTTTGTAAATTTTAATAAATTCCTCAACATGAGTTGATATAATTAAGCTTCTTCAGGAGGAACGACCTCCCTCAATTTGAGAAAAATCGTCAGGACGGCCTGATTCTAATTTAAATTTGGAGCTGGTCATGGCTTGGGTTTTTCTTATTTTCGCAGGTATCTTTGAAATCGTTTGGGCATATAGCATGAAATTGTCCGAAGGTTTTACAAAGCTTACACCAAGTATTGTCACCTTATTTTTCATGATTTTAAGCTTTGGTCTATTGGCATATGCGATGCGTACTTTGCCATTGGGAACTGCTTATACCATTTGGACTGGGATTGGAGCGATAGGCTCATTCTTGGTTGGTATTTTTATTTTGGGCGAACCTGCAACAGCAATGCGTATGTTCGCTGCTGTACTGATTGTTTCTGGCTTAGTTTTAATGAAACTTTCTTCGTCTTAATTTATTGAAATATTTAAGTGCTATTTCTGTAGGAGGTAGCACTTTTTTTATGTGTAGTTCATGGTGTAATCAATAGTGGAAACACCCAATAGAAAATGGTGAATGTGTAATGGCATGGGTTTTATTGGCAGTTGCGGGTGTGCTTGAGGTGGTTTGGGCATATTTTATGAAGGTATCTGATGGGTTTACCAAGCTGACACCGAGTATCTTGACCATCATCTTTATGATTGCAAGTTTTGCATTACTTTCTTATGCAATGAAAACATTACCACTTGGAACAGCTTATACCGTGTGGACAGGGATTGGTGCGATTGGTTCTTTTGCCGTCGGAATTTTATTTTTAGGTGAAGCTGCTTCAGCGATGCGAATGTTGGCTGCTGTATTGATTATTTCAGGTCTTATTTTGATGAAATTATCTTCAAGCTAAGTTAAGCTGTTGCTGAGTTGGAAAGAGAATAAGGACATGCAACTTTCATTTATGGAAATGAGCTCCCCAGTCGGGATATTAAAATTAGTCGCCCATGATCATGCCTTGGTTGCAGTACTTTGGGAAAATGAAAATCCTAAACGGGTTCGTTTGGCTGAATTAATTAAAAACAATACACATCCAGTTTTGTTGGAGACGGCGAAACAATTGAATGAGTATTTTCAAGGGAAAAGAACCCAGTTCGATTTACCGCTAGATTTTACGGGGACTGAGTTTCAGCAGAAAGTTTGGCAAGCTTTATTGACGATTCCATTTGGTGAAACGCGGAGCTATAAAGAGATCGCAGAACAGATTGGAAATGTCAAAGCGGTTCGGGCAGTGGGCGCAGCGAATGGTAAAAATCCGATCTCTATTATTGCCTCATGTCATCGTGTGGTCGGGGCTGATGGTAAATTAGTGGGTTTTGCGGGTGGGTTGGATAATAAGGATATTCTTTTAAAAATTGAACAAGTGCCATAGACTCAACGCTATTCATTATTACATTACAATTTAAAATGATTGCACAAATTTTTGCACCATTGTTATCAAATCTAGGTTGGATCGTTTTACTTTTGGTTGCGATTACGCTGGTTAAATTATTTAAGCCCTTTTTAAAAGGGAAAATAGGTGAATTTGCTGTCAGCACCCATGTAAAACTCTATTTAGACAAAGAAAATTATATTTTATTGAATGATTGTACGCTGCCTGATGAGCAAAATCAGACCACCCAAATAGATCATATTTTATTAAGTCCTTGTGGTATTTTTGTCATTGAAACAAAGAATTATAAAGGTTGGATATTTGGTGGCGAGCGTCAAAAGATTTGGACACAAAAGATTTATAAAAAGAGCTATAAGTTCCCAAATCCATTACATCAAAATTATAAGCACCAAAAAGTTTTAGAAAGTGTGCTTACAGATATTGTTGATTCCACTCAGATCCATTCAATCGTGGTTTTTATGCCTGATTGCGAATTTAAAACCCAAATGCCAAACAATGTCTTTCGTGGTGCAGGTTGGACAGATTATGTCAAACAATTTAAGCAAATCAACATTTCTCCAATGAAATTAAAACGTATTCAGTATCGTCTAGAGAAAGAAATTTTAGAAAAGTCGTGGAAAACCAATCGCCAACATATACAAAGCCTTAAAGATAAATATACAGAGAAATGAACATATTACTCATAATCAACATCGTCCAGATTAAATTATATTTTTTGTATGATTGGATCCGTATGCTGTAACTGTGGCATTAAGATCAGCAGAGGATGAGGGGAAAAATCACTCATCCGCAGCTTTAGATTTTAACCATTTCCATTGCCCATTTTTAAATTGGTAAGTGTCGATCCACCATCTTGCGCCACCTCGACATGAGCTGGTCATTTGTTTCTTCTGGGGAATCAGTTTGAGATCCGTCAATCCAGAACATTGTGCATGGCTAAAATCAATTTTTTCTTGGTCCAATACTTGATAATCTTTACTTTTAGGTCGGTAGAGAAAAATATCAAAAATAGAATAAACCCCCATTCCCATATCAGGTGTAGACACAGCAATATCGGTATATCCATCAAAATTATAGTCTTGAAAATGAATCTGTCGTTTTCGTTCAAATGGTAATTCTGCAAGATCAAATGCTTGCTGTTTAGCCGCTGTTTGAATGATGAGTTGACCTGATTCATCATCGCCATCTTTAAAAATAAAATGGGTTTTTTGCCCATTCACTACATCGTTAATATTGTGATTTACAGTTTGTTGTTGTGGTTGAGCAAATGCGGCGAATGAGGTTAAAAGTAAACTTGATAGCATTATTGTCGTGAGTGTTTTATGCATTGTTATTCTCGTTGTCATTCCCATTGTTTTAGGGGATTTCCAAGTTTCAACTGTTTAGTGAAACTTGGATGCTATTTTCAAAAGTGCAGAGCAATGTTCAGCATTTAAAAGCGCTTTGGAATTTTTTGGCCACCTTCAATCGGTGTTTCGGCATTTTTTAATACACCAAATAACCATGTTTCAGCATGTTGTACCGCGATTTTAAGCGGATCTCCTAGTGCTAAACGTCCTGCAATAAAGCTTGCCAATGAACAACCTGAACCATGGTATTCACCTTCTAAACGGGGACATTTAGATTCAGCGATCATTTCACCATTCACATACAAGGCGTTGCGAATATAGTCTGGGGTATCTTCATGCCCACCTTTTACCAGAACAGCTTGTGCGCCCATTTCAAACAGCTTGGCTGTGGCTTTTTCTATGTCTTGTTCTGCTGTTAAGGCACGTAATTCCACAGTATTTGGGGTAATGATTGTTGCCAGAGGAATCAGTTCGATAAAGGCTTTAACCAAGGTCTCTTGATTACCCAGTGAGCCACCACTATTTGCCACTAAAACAGGATCAAGTACATATAGATAATCTGGATGTTCACGTAAAAACTCAGCCAGCGCAGCAATATTATCTGTCGTCCCTAACATCCCCGATTTGATGGCTTTAATGGGTAAATCACCGACAACTGCATTGGCCTGAGCAAGCAGTAGTTCTTTGGAGCTGGCTTCAAAACCAAAAACTTGTTGAGAGTTTTGAATGGTTAATGCTGTACAAGCAATTGCCGCATGTGCGCCACTTTGACCAATCGCTTCAATATCAGCCTGTATACCAGCACCACCAGAAGGGTCTAGACCTGAAAAACAAAGTACAGTAGGGCGCACGATGATGTCCTTAATTCACAAATTTACGTTAGTATAGGCAAGTTTACGAGAACACTCGATAGTAATTTGATAATTGTTTCAAACACAGATTTAAAGGATTGGATGGTGATAAAGAATATTTTAATTGATCTCGATGGTACATTAACCGACCCAAAAGTAGGCATTACGACATCTGCACGTTATGGACTTGCAAAGGTTGGGCATCCGATTCCTGACAGTGAAAATATCGACTGGATTATTGGTCCACCGTTAAAGGCATCATTGGCAAAGCTACTCAATGTTGAAGCAAATGATATTTTAGCTGAACAAGCTTTATTGGGTTATCGTGAACGTTTTGCTGTAACTGGACTATTTGAAAACCATGTTTTTGATGATGTTGCACAAACCTTGCAAGCCTTAAAAAGTAAGGGCTATCGACTGTTTTTAGCCACTGCAAAACCTGAAGTTTATGCACGTCAAATCTTAGATCATTTTGATTTATTAAAATATTTTGATTATCCCTATGGCAGTGAGTTAAATGGCGAGCGCACCAATAAAGGTGAGTTAATCACTTATATCCTTGAAAAAGAAAAATTAAATCCAGAAGAGTGTTTGATGGTGGGAGACCGGGAACATGATATTTTTGGTGCGCGTAAAAATGCGATTGAAACCATTGCGGTAGAATATGGATATGGCTCAAAACAAGAGTTGGATGAAGCAGCGCCGAAAGCAAGAATTGCAAAGTTCTCTGAATTGTTAAACCTGCTCTAAATCTGCTTTTAGTTCAGACTTTTGAGATAATTCCAATTCACCTTAATCATCCCCAACCGAGAATATTTTATCGATGTGTTGGGGATTTTACGCGTAATCACATAGTTAGTTAGTAGCAATCACATATTTCAACAGGGACTAAATCCCCAGTAATCTTTTAATGTCATTCACTCAATCGGATAGAGATATTGCATGATGTGGAAGCATTAAACGCTTAAACCCATCACCGCTCAATTTACGATCCACTTGCAGTAAAGCTTGGCTTTAAGGTGGGGAGATATTCAAATCTGCAATGCATCCCATGTCAGTCCATCTAAAGGTAAAATGATGGAATTAACGCACATCCAAATACAATGATTCCTTAATTTCTTCCATCACAATATAGCTATGTGAAGAGGCTGAAGACGGAAGTTTTTTAAGTAAATCACCAAGTAAGCGTCGATAAGCACTCATTTCTTTTAATCGGGCTTTGACTAAATAATCAAAATCTCCCGAAATAAGGTGGCACTCTTGTACTTCTGGTATTTCCATTAAGTCCTTAGCCACTTGTTCAAACACATCACCAGACTTTGCAGATAAGCTAATTTCTAGAAAAACCAATAGGTTGCGATCAAGGTGTTTCGGGTTTAGACGTGCATGATAGCCCATAATAATACCATCTCGCTCTAAACGTTTGACGCGTTCAGAACAAGGTGTGGTCGATAAACTGACCCGTGAAGCCAACTCGCTGATGGCAATTCGACCCTCATTTTGAAGAATATCTAAAATCATTCGATCTATACGGTCTAATTTACGCATCAATTATTCCCTTTTTTTTAATCATTTTTCACGACAATAAATTAAAACACCTAAATTTTAGCATTAAAAATAGTGAAATAAACTATTGAACCAAAAATATACTAGTGAAATAAACTAGTAAATGCATAAAGGATAAGAAATGCGTGTAATAGTATTAGGTAGTGGTGTGATTGGCGTAGCAAGTGCATATTACCTCGCGCAGCAAGGAGCACAAGTTACAGTTTTAGACCGTCAAGCAGGTCCAGCTGAAGAAACCAGCTTTGGTAATGCAGGTCAAATTTCTCCAGGATATTCGACACCGTGGGCTGCACCCGGTATTCCGTTTAAAGCGGTTAAGTGGATGTTTCAACATCATGCACCACTCGCGATTAATATCGATGGCAGTATGTGGCAGTTACAGTGGATGGCGCAAATGCTTAAAAACTGTAACTCAGAAAGTTATGCGATCAACAAAGAACGTATGACCCGTGTTGCAGAATATAGTCGTGACTGTTTAAGAGAATTACGTAAAGATACTGGGATTGAATACGAAAACCGTTCAAAAGGCACATTGCAAGTTTTCCGTAATGAAGCTCAATTAGAAATGGTTCAGCGTGATATTGCTGTACTTAAAGAATGTGGTGTTCCACATGAGTTATTGCTTAAAGATGATCTTGCTAAAGTAGAACCAGCACTTGAACATGCAAAAGATAAATTGGTCGGTGGTTTACATCTTCCAAATGATGAAACTGGCGACTGCTATTTATTTACCAATGCTTTAGCCAATTTAGCCAAAGGTTTAGGTGTCGAGTTTAAATTCAACCAAAATGTTGAAAGATTGGTGGTTGAAGGTGATGAAATCAAAGGTGTTGTGGTCAATGGTGAAGTGTTAACTGCTGATCGCTATGTATTGGCTTTTGGTAGCTATTCACGTGATTTCTTAAAGCCGCTGGAATTGAATTTACCTGTTTACCCAGTGAAGGGTTATTCTTTAACTATTCCAATTGTTGATCCAACATTTGCACCACAATCTACAGTTTTGGATGAAACCTATAAAATCGCGATTACTCGTTTTGATCAACGTATTCGTGTTGGTGGAATGGCAGAATTAAGCGGTTTTAATCATGGTTTAAATGCGGATCGCCGTGGCACATTGGAAATGGTGACCCAAGATTTATTCCCGGGTGGTGATTTGGCACAAGCATCATTTTGGACCGGTCTTCGCCCAATGACCCCAGACAGCACACCAATTATTGGCGCAACACGTTTTAAAAACTTATTCCTCAATACTGGACATGGCACTTTAGGCTGGACGATGGCATGTGGTTCAGGAAAATTGATTAGTGATTTGGTACTTAATCATCAAACCGATATTAGTACCGAAGGTTTATCTATTCAGCGTTATCCACACGCTGCTTAAGTGCCACTTTATTAAAACAGTGATAAATAAATTGTTTAGCGATAAATAATTTACAACGCCAATCCATATTCAGGGATGAATAAAATGCCTAGACCAATTACTGCCGTCATTCATCAGGATGCTTTGCTGCATAACCTGAATGTCGCCCGTCAATTTATGCCACAAAGTAAAGTTTTTACCGTGGTCAAGGCCAATGCTTATGGACACGGTATTGAACGTGTCTATGATGCATTCAAATCCGCAGATGGTTTTGCTTTGTTGGATATCGATGAAGCAAAACGCCTAAGAACATCGGGATGGACTGGTCCAATTCTGCTCTTAGAAGGCATTTTTTCAACAGATGATTTATTGGATTGTGAAAAGTATCAATTAAGTTTTAGCTTGCATAATGAAGATCAAGTGAATTGGCTAGAACAATTTCAAAGCCAATCTCTCAAAGACAATCCAGCACAGACGCAATTCGATGTATTTTTAAAAATGAATACAGGAATGAATCGCCTTGGGTTTAAACCTGATGCGTATCGGGCAATGTGGCAAAGATTAAAGCAATTCGATGTGGTGAAATCTATCACGCATATGATGCATTTTTCAGATGCAGATGGTGAGCGTTTGGGGCAATCTGGGATTGCCTATCAGCAGGCTATTTTTGAACAAACCATTCAAGATTTAGATGGTGAGCGCTCAGTTTCAAATAGTGCGGCCATTCTCCGACATTCACAAGATTTACGTTCAGATTATATTCGTAGCGGGATTATGCTGTACGGCAGTTCTCCAGACTATCCAACACATTCAATTCAAGATTGGAATCTTAAACCAAGCATGAGTTTACGCAGTGAAATCATCGCAATTCAAGATTTACAGCCAAGTGAAACAGTAGGGTATGGATCTAAATTCACGGCAACCCAAGCCATGAAAATCGGAATCGTGGCATGTGGTTATGCAGATGGTTACCAACGTATTTCTATGGATGCACCCGTATTGGTTAATTCTGTACGAACCCAAACTATTGGTCGTGTCAGCATGGACATGTTAGCGGTTGATTTAACCCATATCCCAGATGCGCGAGTTGGAAGTGAAGTGGTACTTTGGGGACAGTCGTCAAATGGAACTGTACTGCCGATTGATGAAGTTGCAGCAAGTTCTGGAACCGTAGGTTATGAGCTCATGTGTGGTGTAACTGCACGGGTCAATTTTAAAATTTCAAAATAAGGACATCAACATGTCAAACAACGTTCAACACGCAGATATTCAAAAGCTCAACAGCAATCAAGTGATGAGTGCAGTCACCATTTTCAATAAAGTGGTTTATTTGTCTGGTCAAGTTCCTAAAAATACCCAACAGGATATTATTGGTCAAACTCAAGAAATCTTGGCAACGATTGATCAGTTATTGCTTGAGGCAAATACTGATAAATCACGTTTATTGTCTGCTCATGTTTACATCAAAAATTTGGATGATTTTGCAACTTTTAACACAATTTGGATTGATTGGTTAGAAGGCTGTGTTGCACCATCTCGCGCAACAATTCAAGCGGATTTGGTTAATCCAGATTGGTTGATTGAGATCGCAGTTATTGCGGCGCAGGCATAAATTAATCTCTTGTCATAAAGTAGAATTGATTATTGTCAATAATTAAAGCAGTATTTGCCCCGAATTAAAGCTGGACACATGTAAACCATGTGGCCCAGTTCGCGTTAGGTAGAACAATAGAACGGGAATGTTCTTATGCCACAAGCGGGTTTTACCTCCAAAAAATTGTCAAAAAGGATATTTTTATGACAACTTCAAGCCATTCAGATGACGTACCATCGTCGCCAAATGAGCTACAACGGAAATTATCCAATCGTCACCTACAATTGATTGCGATTGGTGGTGCAATTGGTACAGGCTTATTTATGGGTTCTGGGAAAACCATTTCCCTTGCAGGCCCTTCAATTCTGATCATTTATATGATCATTGGTGCAATGTTCTTTTTCCTGATGCGCGCATTGGGTGAAATTTTACTTTCAAATCTGCACTACAAATCCTTTATTGATATGGCACATGACTTAATTGGTCCGGGTGCTGGCTATTATATTGGCTGGTCATACTGGCTCGGTTGGATCTTAGTGGGTATTGCTGATTTGGCTGCAATTATCAATTATCTCAATTTTTGGCTTCCTGACGGAACCGCCTTTACCCCCATGGGACAAGCCTTAATTAGTGCGGGATGCGTACTCTTGGTATTGGGTATTAATCTCCTCACGGTAAAGTTGTTTGGTGAAATTGAGTTTTGGTTTGCTTTGATCAAAATTTTAGCCATTGTCGGATTGATTCTTATTGGTGGCTATATGGTGTTGAGCCATTTCCAAGCACCAACAGGTTCAGTTGCAAGCTTTAGCAATGTCTGGTCGCATGGTGGCATGTTCCCGAAAGGCGCAAGTGGCTTTTTAGCAGGTTTCCAAATTGCCTTGTTTGCTTTTGTCGGTGTCGAGCTGATCGGTACTATGGCGGCAGAAACCAAAGATCCTGAAAAGAACTTACCTAAAGCGGTCAATGCGATTCCGACCCGTATTATTTTGTTCTATGTATTGGCACTCTTTATCGTGATGTCGGTAACCCCTTGGAATGAAATTCCTGCGGATCAAAGTCCATTTGTCACATTGTTCCTACATGCTGGTATTGGTGCAGCTGCTGTGATTATGAACTTGGTGGTTTTATCCTCGGTAATGTCATCGATGAACAGTGGTGTATTTTCAACCAGTCGTATGTTGTTTGGATTGGCTAAAGAAGGGCAAGCACCGACTAAGTTGGCTGAGCTGTCTAAACGCGCCGTTCCTGCAAAAGGTTTATTGTTCTCTTGTGGCTTTATTATGGCAGGTGCAGCACTACAATATTTTGTTCCAAATACCGTTGAAGCATTTACCTTAGCCAGTTCTTTATGTGTGATTTTATTCATTAGTATCTGGAGTATTATTATGGTGTGTTATATACGCTACCGTAAATTACGCCCAGAATTGCATGAGAAATCAAACTTTAAAATGCCGGGTGGTGTATGGATGTCTTATCTTGTTTTGATCTTCCTTGCCTTTACTTTGGTGATTTTAAGTCTTGAGCCTGATACTTTAAAAGCTTTAATCATCAGCCCATTGTGGGTCATTATTTTAGCGGTGACCTATCAAATGATGTATAAACCGCGTATGAAAAAGCGTAATCAACAGCATTAATGTTGAATATTCAATTGATCAGGAGATGATGTTAGATCATCTCCTGAATAACTATGATATGAAAGATTTTGATATAAATTAAATTTAAAAATTAAACGCTTAGATTAAATATAAGATACTTAACTTTTTGGTTTTCCCCGTGATTGATTGCATAGATTCAATGTAAAATTTAACAAATTATTCAAAATAAAATACTGAAATAAAAATAAAAAACACGTTTAATAGCATCATTTACGCTAAACAACAGCATATATGCGCAATAACAAGATCGATCTCTTACGTGGAATTTCAATTTTATTGGTACTTCTCCACCATTTTAATATTCCTTATAAACTGCATGACACATTTCTAGGTATACAAATCTTTGGCGAAAGCTTAAGTACTTTAATTGCCCGCAATGGTAATTATGGTGTGACCTTATTTTTTGTGATTTCAGGTTTTTTAATCACCCAGCATACTTTACAAAGAAGTGGCACACTCGCGCAGATTAAACTCAAAGATTTCTATATTCGCCGTATTGCCCGAATTATGCCTTGTTTGGTACTACTGGTGGTGCTGGTGACGGCACTGGGTGCAATGGGGTTAAAACCCTTTATCAATCAAGCGCCAAACGATATTGAAGTTTCTTACGGCTTAACTGTATTTTCTGCTTTTACCTTTTGGATGAATATCCTGATCATTGAAAATGGCTGGGTGAATTATGCACTTGGCGTGTTGTGGTCTTTATCTGTTGAGGAAGTCTTTTATTTAGTATTTCCGATTTTGTGTGTTGTATTAGGCCGTGGTAAAGGCTTTATTATATTTTTATTGGCAATCATCGTTTATGCACCTTATTTCCGTTCATTACATTTTGCCGAGGAAAGCGGGGCTTATCTTTATCATTACTTCTCAAGTTTTGATGGAATTGCGATGGGTTGCTTAACTGCTTTAATGACTCAGCGGATGAGTCAAAAAATACAGGTTTCAAGAATCGTGGTTCCAATCATTGTCGTGTTTATGGCCGCTGTTTATTTATATGCACCAATCAAAGAGGTTAGTACGTGGGGAATCAGCATTTTTGCTCTATTGTCAGCAATGTTGATCTTCTGTTTTGCTCAGAACCCATATACTGAATCTCGCTCTATATTGTCAAAAGGTGTAGCGTGGATTGGACAACGTAGTTATGAAATGTACTTGTTTCATTTGATTATCTTGGGTTTATTTAAAGTTTTTTATTTTCCCAAAGAAACCTTAGCTGTAGAAAAATTAATGCTATTACCAATTTATTTTATTGCTGTTTTTGTATTGAGTTGGGCCATTGAAAAGTATTATTCAACACCGATGAACAGAAAAATACGCCAAGTTTTACTTAAAAATGGGTGATAAAAATGGAAATATTGCAGTTAATAGAAACCATAAAACAAGATCCAAGCTGTGAGGTGTATCCTGCACAGTTAGCACAAAATTTGCCACAAAATATTCCTGATGATGTGAAGATCTTTTATCGTGAAACCAATGGAATAAAATTTTTTCCACAAGAAGCTTATTCAATTGAAATCGTCGCGAGTCATCAATTTATACCGATTAATACTTATTTATTCTCAGACGAATCAACCGATTTGGAATTGGAAAATGATGATATCAGTCATGACTGGTTTTTAATCGCAAAGGTAGATGAAATGAGTCAATACATCAGTATTGATACGGGGCAAGCTAGACGAGGTCAATGTTATGATAGCTTTTTTGAAACCCATGCAACGATTGGTGATTCACCTATTATTGCCCAGAACTTTACTGCGCTTTTACATCAGTTATATATGAATAAAGGGCAATACTGGTATTGGTTACAAGATGATTTTCAATATTTAGGTGATGCTTATGATCCGCCTTTACCCAATCGAGATGTATAAAAAAACCTCCATTTAGGAGGTTTCTATCTACAAGTTAAAATGTTGGTTTAACGACCACTAAAATCACCACTGCAAATAAAATCAGGGTTGGCATCTCATTGAAAAACCGCCAAAACTTATGCGATTTATAATGTGCATTGCCAATCAGTTTTTTGCGGTAATAGCCACAAACAAAGTGGTAAATCACCAAAAGACCAACTAAACCGACTTTTAGATAAAACCATAAAGCTTCATGGTAATGACGTGTTGCATCACCCCAGTCTACGAGAAAATGTGCAGTGATTAATGTTGCGATCATTGAAGGCCACATAATGCCCCGATATAATTTACGCTCCATGATCTCGAAACGCTGATGACTTAGATTGTCATCGCTCATGGCATGGTAGACAAACAAACGCGGGAGATAAAACAGTGCTGCAAACCAACACACGACTGCAATGATATGTAAAGCTTTTACCCAAAGGAAAGCTTCTGAAGGAGCATCCATCAATTTACCCTTTTAAGGGCAGTGTGCGAGATGTCGATCATCCAAACTTATTTTAAATTTGAATGATCAACAATTCTTTGTTTAGCCTTCCCATTTTTTAAAAATGAGACAAGCATTGACACCGCCAAAACCGAAACTGTTACTCATCACAGTATTCAATTTTGTATCGCGTTTTTCAAGTACGATGTCATAACCTTTTGTGCCTTCATCAAGTTCAGTGACATTGATGTTTGGCGCGATAAAGTCATTTTGCATCATCAATACAGAATAAATGGCTTCTTGAACGCCCGCAGCACCCAGACTATGACCTGTCATAGACTTGGTTGAGCTTAATGGTGGAACATTACCTTCACCAAATGCACGGCCCATCGCAAGAAGTTCAGTCACATCACCAGCAGGTGTTGAAGTACCATGGGTATTGACATAGTCAACCTTATCTACGCCATGTTGTTTAGCTTCTTCTAAAGCCATTAAAATACAACGGGTCGCACCTTCACCCGATGGTGCAACCATATCTGCACCATCCGAATTTGCAGCATAAGCAACCACTTCTGCAAGAATATTTGCACCACGTGCTTGAGCATGTTCAAGTGATTCAAGTACAACGAAACCACCACCACCCGCAATCACAAAACCGTCACGGTCAGCTGAATATGGGCGTGACGCTGTTTCTGGAGCATCATTATATTTAGAACATAGTGCGCCCATTGCATCAAACAATAAGCTTTGTGACCAGTGATCTTCTTCACCGCCACCTGCCAACATTAAATCTTGTTTACCCAATTGGATTAGGTTGTAAGCATAGCCAATTGCATCAGCTGAAGTTGCACAAGCACTGGTGATTGAATGAGCAACACCTTGTAATTTGAATGCAACACCGACATTGGCAGTAATGGTGTTTGACATATTACGTGGTACGAAGAATGGGCCAATTTTACGCGCACCTTTCTCTTCTAAAAGTTTAACCATCTCTGTAACAGATGCAGTTGAGTTACCACCTGAACCCCCTGCAATACCGTAACGAGGATTACCGCCCAATTGCTCTGGTGTTAGGCCAGCATGTTCAACGGCTGCAAGCGCTGAATTGTAGGCATACATTGCACATACGCCCATGAAGCGCTTGAGTTTGCGGTCAATACCATCAAAATCTTGTTCTGCTGCGGCACTGACATGACTTTTAAAATTAAGTTCTTCGTAAGTTGAATTATGACGTGTCCCTGAAATACCATTTTCCAAAGAGTGCTTAACAGCTTCCAATGTATTACCGATACATGAGTTAATGCCCATACCAGTGATGACAACACGACGGTTCATGCAAAGTCCTTTATTTTAGAATACAGAATGAATGTTTACATTTAAACGCGTTTACTTTTTTAGTTCAATGGCGAAAGATATTGATTCTTGTGCATCATTTAAAACAATATATTGTATGCTTAAAAGTTAATTAAATAACTGAAAATAAATATATTTATTATTTTTATAATAATATGAATTCATGATGGATATTTACATCAATTAGGCAAAACCATCCATAAGCAGGGCTTACCTGAGATGGTTTGAAGCACTAATTTTTGAAATAAATTTTAAATTGCTGGGATAAGCATGGTGTTTTATCCCTATTGTAGAACAAGGCTTCTCTTTACCTGCTGAGTTGAATTATCCATATAACCGATATGATGACCATCAAGACCAATCATATCGGTTGCAATACAACTGTTATAGCCTATTGCAAGCCTAAACAAAATTTATTTGTCTTTATGAATTACCAAGGCGTTTTCTTTTCCCATTCAGGATCAAAACCTGATGTCGATGCAGCAACTTTTAAATAATCTGCATAACTCTCAGCCAGTAAAATTGGTGGAATCTGTTTAAGTGGAAGTTCATTGTTATTCCAAGAGCGGCTGGCTTTTTTGCTAAAGGTCAGTTCATAAAGTACAGCTGGAATATTTTCCTCTGGTACATAACTTCCGCTAAATGTAATTTCTACATCAATACCCAACTGTTTATACGGCTTGGTATAGCGGTCAAATGAACCACCATCTTCAATGCTGGCGCGTTGATAGCCCAATTTTGTCACTACACCACGTAGGGTAAATGTGTCTGTAAGCCAGCCATTATGATCCTTAATTTCAGTGACATTATCGTCTTCAAGCTTCGGCAGGTGATGGGTCATCTGTTCAAATAAGAATTTCACTTTATAGTCTTTAAAGTGTGCAATCCAATCTTTGGCTTCTTTTTCACCGACCAAAACAGCATGAGAAATTTGAATTTTGCTGTCTATGCTCAGCTCGATTTCATCATCATCTAAATTCAGTAATGCACCATCATCACTTGGTCTAAAACTGATTTTTTCGCCATTGGTTTTGATCTCAAGCCAAATCAGCTTTTGGATTAAGCGTCTCATAATCGGATGGGCAAAGATATACTCTTGCCACTCAGCAACATTCCACTGACGTTCGCTACACATCGCCTCATACAAACGACCTGTTTGCATATCAACGACTTGTTTAAACTCTTTTTTACTGGTGCTAAATAGTGCTTTGGCTTCTTTGATCAGGCTTTCATCATCATTTTGGCGGGCAGCAGGTAGTGCTTTAACTTCTTTACCTTCTTCATTTTTAAGAATGAACTTATCTTTATCATCGACAATGGCGCTAAAGTTACGTGAGCCATATTGCAGTTGTAACACAGCATTTTCATCTAAACCTGCTGTTGGAATAGTACGGTCAGCCAGCTCATCACTTGTCCATTGATTACGTTCAGCAATCTCAGCAACCAATGTGTTTGCAAGTGTTTGCACTGAAGCAGTACGGTAACGACGTGAAAGTGAAAGCAACAGTTGGATGATTAATGGGTCATTACTGATTGATAATGCACTAATCATGGCTTCAATTTGTGAGCGACGAGGGTAGTGTTGCTTCATATAGTTCTGCAATTGCTTTACTGCAAAACTTCCTTGTACATTGGCGGTCAGTGAAAGCATACCTTTACTTTTAATCGCGGAACCCAGATAAAGTCCTAAACGTTCGCGTTTAATCTCTTCAATCACTTCTTCTAAGGTGATGGTGCCATATTTGGCATAATATTCAGGGTATTTTTCACCATAACGTTTGTATGAATCCCGATAAGAACTCAGACGACCAGGCGCTTCTGTGGTTGCATATTGCGTTGCTTCATCCAATGGTGTTTGTAAGGTATCTTGATGAATAAAACTGTGTAATAAATGATTGGCAAGTTGTACCTGATCTTTTTGATCGAGTAAGCCACTATAGCGTTGTAATAAGGCATTGGCTCTAGGCTCTTTCAGTTTTTCAGCCAATATCACCCACCATTTAATAATTCTAGGGTCAACCTCTTTACCATTCTGCCATTTTACTTTTGGTAATGTGTCAAAATCAAACCATGTAAAACTGCTTGAAAGTTTGCCTTTTAAACCGTCTTCTGCTTCTTTTAGCAACACTTCTGGTTTGAGATAAGCACTAATATCCTGTCCAAGCTTTTCCAATGCCGTTAGAAGAGCAGCTCGAACGATTTCTTTCTTCTCTTTATTCAGCAAAGTATTCAGTGGTTTTACTGCATCTTGATTTTGTAGACGTGCTAGCCATTCAATTGCTGTGATTCGAATGTCTTGTTTACCCGAATCTAGGGCTTCGATGGCACGTTGATGAATGTCAGGAAGGTGCTGTAAGGTTTCTTGCGCTTCATAACGCAAACGCTTATTTTCACCCAATGCAAATTCGAGTAAGCGCGGAATAAACTGTACTGGTAAGGATGGGAAACATTTAAGTACAAAGATGGCATCGGATGGGTTAAAGCTTTGATATTCATTTTTTTCTAAAGATGGAGAAAGCCCCAGCGCTTCAGTTAAATATTCTTGATTTTCCGCAAAAAATGGCCAAATTTTATCTTTTTCATAAATATGATCTTGTAAACTTTGATAATAGGATGATCCCGCTAGAATCCCTTGAGCCACTCTACGTTTTGGATCATTAAATTTAGCCGCAGCTAAGGCCTGAACGATATGGCGAAGTTCATAATTGGCATATTCTTCAGGTTTAAGCATTTCAAATAAATTAGGCCAATAAATCCAATTCCGATTGCGTATCGCAATGATTCTCATGGCATGATTAATGGAAAACTCAGGATATTTTTTATATTTATTTTTATGGGTAATAATATTTTCAACTTGGTGTACATTTTTAAAAGATGCATCACCGTTCAGCTGGTCAACAATCGACGTTAAAGTTTGATGATTGATTTTTTTAAGCTGCTTTAAATGATCTTGAGCCCAAGTTCTTTTATAACTTGCTGTTTTATTCTCTTCAATTTCATCGGCAGCATTCTGTTCAGCTTTAGCCAAAATTTCTTGATAATTTTCTAAAATAACCTCGGTAAAACTTGCTGGAATTTTTTGTTCAACAAACGGTTGAAAGGTTGGTGCTTCAAAATCTTGCTGTAATTGAGCAGTATCAACAGATCTTAAGCGCTGAATTGCCATTTGTAAGATTTGTTGTACAGATTTTTGTTTTTCTTGTGCAAAAGCTTGTTCTAGTACAGTTAGATTGTCAGCACCTAAACGTGCCAATAGATCTGCAGAAAAGCCACGTTCCTGACTTGAACCTTCCAATAGATTTTGATTTAAATATTTTTGGCTATCTTCTGGATTTAAATTCGTCAATAAACTGGTGGCTTTAGTACGAATGGTTTTAGATTTCCCTACCGAAAGTTTTACAATCAAGTCAGGGATTTGTTTGATCAATGTCGTTTGTTTGGCGATATAGTCTAAAAAGTTTTCTTGTCCAATGATGCTCAGTGTTGGAATAAGTTTTCTGAGTTGATCTAATCGGGCTGAAATGAAATCTTGGGTGTCCTTGAGTAATAATATTTTATCTAATTTACTAGAATGATAACTGTCGATATTTTGGCGTTCAAATAAATAAGGCAGTAGTTCATCGCCTAAACCCTGTTGATCACTTTCAAGCAAATCAAATAGTTTCTGTTGAGTCCAATTTTGCTTTAACAATTTATTCGGATCTGCTTCGCTAAAATGCTGACTATCAAAAGCGGTAATAAATGTATCTACCGTGAGATAAATAAACCAAGCGGGCACTTTTTCATAAATATTGGTAAAATTTTTCTGTTGTGTTGCCGCTTCAAGCACTTTGGCAAAACGAATGATTTGTTCAAATTCTAATTTTTCAAAGATCTCACCATAATAACGTCGGCGTAGTTTTAGTGCTGCTTCAGCAAGCTTATTTTCTTTTTTATCCAGTGATTGATTGTTTTGAGGCCAATACCAGCTATAGGTACCCGGCTTCCCCAGTAAAAGCAGTGCTTTTTCATTCGGGTATTGCTGTAATTTAAGTAATATTTCTGGATTTTCTCCATCCAAAATAAACAAAACCACATTTTGATCAAGTTGGTCTTCAATGGCGGCCAAAGGCTGGAAAATATGGTAGAGTTTTTCAACTTTATTTTTTAGATCTTCGTTATGTTTTTGAATGTGGTCATGATCAGCGGTTGAGTCTGCTTGTTGCGTTTTCACTGCCTTATCCTCAGGCTTTAAAAACATCGACTCAATTTTTGAAAAAAGTTTATTTAACATCTGTATTCCTTTTGAGCAACTCGCTGTTGCTTTTCTATAGGCGCTAATACTTTAGGCTTTAATACTGTGCTTGGTAGTTCACTAAAATTATAGAAAAATATCATCAATTTAAATAGCAAGCTTAATTTATCACGACGTAACTTGTCCTTCTAAAGCGATTCTATGATTTAGGCGTTGTAGTTGTAATAAAACATGTCGCCATTTTAAAAGCTGACTGGCTAAATTGTGCTGTGTGGAATCTGATTTGAGTGAGTTTTGAATAAAGTTTAAACCCAAATCTGCAAACTTTTCAGCAAAATCATCCAGTTTAACCAGATCATCCATATCCAGTTTTGAACGACCTGTATTTGCATAGAATTCAAACAAGGCTTGTGATTCCAAGATCAAAAGGTCTAATGCAGATAAATGTTGCTGATGTTTCCATTGTTTTTTTTGTTCGAGCAATTTTTCAATTCGACCAGTAATCAGCTCAACCAAGCTACTTTTCTTCTGTACAGGATGATCATAATCCAGACTGAATATTTTTAAACCTTTTGGCGTTGTTAAAAACACACTACATGGAATGAATTGAATCTGTTGCTGTGTTGCTTCGATACGCACCAATGTTGCGATAATTTTTTCATTATGAATCAGTTGGGTGAGATGTTTAATTCGTGCACGGTATTCTGGTTCTATCGGAATGACCAGCTTGAGTGCTCTATTTTCATCGTCAGTAATACGGTATTCAAAGTATTGCTCTAGTTCGTTGAGTTCAGGCGCTGTGATACTTTTATGGCGAAGCAGTACATAACGTGATTTAAGCTGTTCTAGGCTTGAATGCGGAACAAGCATTTGCTGTAAAGATTGCCATGTTGAAATGCCAATATTCATCTGTTCTAAGTCAGATTGGCTGAGTGCATTCAACAAGCCTTTTGGTAAAAAACGAGTATCTGTGCTGGCACTCAGTTGTGTATCTGAACTGGATTTTGCATGGGTTAGTTCAAGTTGATGTTGGAGTAAAAAGCTGAGAGAACTTCCCCAAATTCCAGTATTGGCTGCACTGTGCATATCAAAGGTACGGTCTAAATGATTGGCACGTGCCTGAGTCACTTCTTTGAGTTGTTGCTCTTTTGCATCCCAGAAGCACACTGTTAGACCATGTGCACCACTCTCTGTATTCCACCATTCACAACCAAGCGGGATCAGATGTGCTATGCTTTCTTGTTGATAGTCGCGTTGTACAGCACCACGAAGTTGTCGCAATGCTTCGGCTTGAACATCTGGATTTAAATGCTCGATTTCTGACAGTGCAGCCAAATAGGCATACAAATGTGCCAATTGATTAAAAATCTGCTGCTCATCAACCTGTACATCTGCTTCCAAAAACTGCTTCATTGAGCCATGTAAGGCACGCAATAAGCTCCCTAAACGTGGTAAGTTTTGTGCGCGTGCTTGCATATTTAAAATATGCAGTGACATGACCATTTCTTTGGCCAGATGTGACAAACCTTGCTGAATAAAGTTTTGACAAATGATTTTAAGTTCTTGGATCAATACCTGATCATCCGGCGAAAGTTGCTGTGTAGGATGATGATGTTGCGCTGTTGTATCAATTGACCATTGCCATTTTTCAGGGGCATTTTTCAGAAATAAATAAGCAATACATGCCAAATGCCCCGCAACTTTTTGTTTGTCTGCAATTTCTGACAACATGCCTTCAAACCCTGTTGCGGGGTAGAGAACAACTGGATTGGGACTTAAATCGGTTTGAAAAGTGATTTTATGTTCTTGAATATCAATTTGACAGGATTCAGGTTGCAGCAACCAATTTTGTACAAATTCATAGGCCAAACGAATATTGGCTTTGCCTGCTTGTTTTTGGATTTTGCTTGGATCAAATTCTAAAACAGTTTCAAGGGCTGACGTTGTGGCTTGCTCAGATATTTTACCGTGTTGAGATGTTTCCTGTTGAGTTAGTGATACTGCATTTTCTAGATTATTGTTAGGGCTATTTTCACTTGGGCTATTTGCGGTAGCCAGTAGTGTTTCATGTTCCTGAACCCATAAAATACTGCTGAGAATATGTTTACAACAGCCTTGTGCTGAACAATTACACAGTGCTTTGGTGATGCCTTCAAAGGGCAGTTTAACCTCACATTCTTCGACTTTAAATACCAGTTGATCGTGCTCTTGTTGTAGTAGTTCAACAGCATCTAAGGCTTTACGGGCACGACGTAGAAGACCAGCATTGCTATGCATGGTTAGGCTGTCTTCATCGTATTGGGTATAAATATGCCAACTCATTGCATCACCTCTGCAAACCATGTCGCTAAATGTTCAGGGGTCATTGCTGCGATTTGCATACCGCGTTCTTGGAGTTTTTGTGCCATATTGATGTCATAAACAGGATTAGCTGCTTGATCCAGCGCCGCAAGCCCAAGCAGTTTGCAGCCTTGTTGGTTGAGTTGACTGGTGGTGTTGAGCATTTGTTGAACGGATGCACCTTCTTCAAAGTCACTGATCAAGACTAAAATACTGCGATTGGGTTGTTTAATCTTTTTTTGACAGTATTGCAAAGCTTGACCAATGTTGGTTCCGCCACCGAGTTGAATGGTCAGTAAGACTTCAACTGGGTCATGTGCCAAATGGCTTAAATCAACAATTTGGGTGTCAAACAGGACCAGACTCATATTGACCGCAGGGAGGGCTGCCAAAATACTGGCACATACTGCTGCATACATGATCGAATCCATCATTGAGCCACTTTGGTCGACACACAGTACAATTTCCCATGGCAAATGTTTCTGTACACGGGCATTAAAATAAGGGGTTTGGATAATCAGTTTTTGTAAATCAGGCTGATAATTCTTGAGATTGGCTTGAATGGTCCGTTTCCAATCAAAGTTTTGTGCCTGTTTAAGATGTGAACGCTTAAAACGATTACGACGACCTTGTAGCGCTTTTAAAAATTGTGTGCGGATTTTTTGTAAGAGTTCTTCCACGACTTTTTGAATTAATTCTCGAATCGCATCTTTCATTTCATTGCTTAAACGACCACGCATACTCAGCAAAGCTTTAGCCACTGCAGGGTTGGGTTCAAGTTGTCTTACATGCTCTGGGTTTTTAAATAACTCAGTTAACTCATAGCGTTCTATGGCTTGTTTTTGCATACGTTCAAAGGTCGATTTTGGGAACAGTTTTCGACTTTGGTTGAGCCAGTTAATCGCGTTAAGCTGCGAGGCTTCCAAACCGCCATGGCGATTTTTCCCTTGTTGGATGCCACGACGCTTATATTCATTTTGGTAGAGATAATCGAGGTTGCGCTCAAGTTTTAGTTGATCGCCTGACAATGCCGCTGCTGATAAATTCTGGTCGGCATAGCGACCGAGCATCAAGCGCCAACGGCGTGCTTGATCCATTGCATCAAGAGAAGCGGGGGTATCTGAGTTTTCATCAAGATTTGGTTCAGGAGGTAATTGACTCATTCATTCACTCCTTGTTGTTCTGGATTGAGTTGTTTTGAGCGATTGCTTGCCCAGCGATCTAAGTGATCATATTCAAATATTTTTTGCAGTTGCTGGTTAAGTTGTATGCCTTGGAATACATCCTGTTCCCCAATATGACTGAGTACCTGATCGAGAATGACATCCTCGCCAAGTCCTGTGGTTTTTGCGATAATTTTCGATACTTTGGTGCTTTGCTTTGGGGTGAGCTGACTAAAGATATAGCGTAAATCAGGTAAAATCCGAATAAAGGTATCTTCCGTCCAATGACTGACCAATTGGTGAAGTGCATCAATTGCAACCTTGGATTGCACAAAGATTTCAGGCGCAATAAAAAACATGCCATGTAGGTATTGCACAGCATCTTCAGGATCACTTCCCACTGCAAAAGCCAGTTGTAATTGTTGTTGAAGCTGATTTTGCTCAATTTGATGGTCTAAAAACTGCAAAGTATGCAGCGCACCTTTGAGTGAACTAAGATGAAATTCATCAATTTTTGCCAGATCAATTTGGCTATACATCAGTTCCAGTAAATCTACATCTTGTGCAGTTACAACTGCATGCTGTAGTGAAAGATTTCGTTGCTTGATATTTAAAATCAGCTCATGCAAGGTTTTTAAGTTACTCAGATTTTGTTCAATTTTTTCTTCATGGGTATCGTAAATTTGATCAAGTAAAAAACAGGCCTGATAGACGGCAAAACTTAAACTTTGTATCACGATAGTTTCGGGTAAATTTAACAGCTTGTGGCCATGCCACAAATAATACAATTGCTGTGCTGCACCAATCACTGAGGCAAGGTTTTGATCGCTTTCTAAAAAAGTATCGAGTTGTTGACGGAGCAATTCTAAATGTTGCTTTAATCCTAAGCGACACGCCAAAGCCAGCAATTTGGCAGTTTCAAAGGCAGATTGCCCGACACCTTTTGCTTCATTTTCTTGCTGTAGTTTAATAATTTTAAGCAGTGCAATTTGTTCGAGTTGATTGCCCATTTCTGCCAGTTCAATCAAACGTGCTTCAACACTAGGTGTCCATGCATAACGCCATTCCTCAAACAGCAAATCCAGACTGGCACCTTGTACAAAATCTGGACCTGAAATACGTTGAGCAAAATTACAGCCGACAAATTCCAGTAAATGCAAATATTGGCTAATGTCCTGATGTAAAGGTTTACGATAAATATCGAGTTTTCGATTGCGTAAGATGGTGTCATTTAAATTGAAACGATAAGCTTTAATCTGTTGATAGGTATTTTGTAATAATGCAGGGCTGTGCTGATTTTGAGCAACCTTACCAAGCTGTTGCCCACTTAAAAACTGAAAAATCAGGGTAAATAAATGCTGTTGTCCATCATCCATTTCCCCTTTGATTAAGGCGGATTGTAAGGCATCGAGGAGGTCATAACGGCTCGGTTGATAATGCCCTCGAAGGCAAGCCAATTGCCAAGCAAGTTCAGCGGTATTTTTTAGTGCGATATAAGGCGTTACATCCAGTGCATTTTCTTGGTTTAAAAAATGGCACAACTCATTTAAATATTGAAAAAATTGCAGTTGCGTCTGTTCAACCGTTGGGTTGTTTGCAGATTTTAAATTTTGCCAATGTTGTTGATAATATGCAGGAGAGGGCATACCTGAAGCATAGCCATTTAAAGCATCTAAACGATCGAAACTATAGCGAATCAGCCAAGCTTGCTCTTGCCAGTTTTGCTTTTGATCTTGGACAATAAAACGTTCTGCTTGCTGTGGGGCTGCTAGATTTTCAATTAAGGCAAGACTATGAAAGCCACCCGTGATCACCAAAAGTTTATGCTTGGGATCAATACTGTCTTGGATGCAATTCCACATCACATCTTCACGATGTAATGAAGCATCTTGCAAAAGTACCTCACGCTCATAATCCAAACGTGCCAATGAACACCAAGCAAAAACATCATCAAAAAAAGTTTGAGCATGTTGCAGTTGTTCAACATTTTGCAGCTCGAATAAATGATCCCAAAGTTCATCGTGATTTCGGCAATGCATGGTTTCAGCAAGTTTTTGGATATATTGGCTATGCGCAAAATAACGTTCAGACAGCAAACTTTTTTGTTGCCAGTCCAAATCGGACTGTTGTGTTTTTAAGGCACTTTGTTTTGCCCAATCCAAGTCAATAAATTTAACATCTGCTTGAATGTGTTTTGCCTGTTGGATGGCGACCCATTCAGGGGAGTATTCACAAAAAGGGAAGTAGGCAGAAAAGATTTCTGGTTGAACCGCGTCATCACTTTCATGTTCTTCACCAGCACTCTCTTTATTTGCAGCGCCTTTTTTGGGTGAGGTTTTATTTGAAGAGCGTTGGGCTTGTGCAAATATGGCCACAGGAGGCTGAGTGGCTTGGTTCTGTAAGCTTTCAATTAAAAACTCAAAACTTGTTGGTGCTTCGATTAAAATGTGTGTGGGCTTCAGCTCATCGATATATTGTTTTAGCGCGTATGCACAAGCGGGGCTATGATGACGGATTGGCGCAAAAAAAACGTTTTGCTTTGCCATTTGCTGTTTCAGGTGAAATGCCTGTTTTAAGCGTTCAGGCATTTCACCTCTATCTCTATTTCGATCCAGCAGCTGCATGATTAAAACTCTCGACTGGCGTCATAGAAACTTTTCCAGTCGGCATCTTTACGTGCACGCTCTTTCACCACAGTATCCAGATAGTAACGTAGGCGTTTAGCGTCATCTGGATTATCTTTAAACACAACTCCAATCAATTGTTGTGCGAGGTGTTCTGCTTTTAATTTTCCATCACTGAGATAAATGGCTTGTAGACCTGCCGCATGGGCAATATTGACCGCTTCAGCCGTAGACATAACAGCATCAGGCGTTTTAAGTGTTGCGCCTTGCAGACTTTGTCCTGTTCTGAGCTCATTGAAAATGGTCACCAAGAGTTCGATAACTTCTGGGCGAACTTGGATTTCACTGTATAAATCAGCAAGCTGGTTCTTAAGTTGTAATCCCACCAGTTCGATTTCAAATTTTTGATCACGAATTGGTTTTACTGTTTCAAAGTTAAAGCGGCGCTTTAATGCTGCTGACATTTCATGTACGCCACGATCACGCAAGTTTGCTGTTGCGATGATGTTAAATCCTTGTGTCGCTTGCAAACTAAAATCTTGTCCCATTTCAGGGATCATCATTTGCTTCTCAGACAGTAAAGACACCAACACATCCTGAATTTCAGGTGGACAACGGGTGATTTCTTCAAAGCGGGCAATTTGTCCGTTTTTCATGGCATAGAAGAGCGGAGAGGGAATCAGTGATTTATCTGTTGGTCCTTCCGATAAAAGGAGTGCGTAGTTCCAAGAATATTTAATATGGTCTTCGGTTGTCCCTGCTGTCCCTTGAATTGTGAGCTGAGAATTGGCTGAAATGGCAGCACTAAATAGCTCTGAAAGCATCGATTTTGCTGTACCTGGTTCACCCACCAGCATCAAACCCTGATTGCCCATCAACGTAACCAAGGCACGGTCAACTAAAGCATCATCGCCATAAAACTTTTTTTGAATATCCAGCTTGGCATCACCCAAGATAAATGAGCGAACAGCGTAAGCAGAAAGTTGCCAACCTGCTGGCTTTCTATGTTGATCTTGTTCTTTTAAGCGTTCTAGTTCCGCTTGATATTTTTGTTCTGAACTGTGCTTAATTTGATTTTGAAAATTTTGCTTCATAATGATTCTATATATATTTTATCCAATGAATCTATCATAACTGGCAAAGGCTGAGATGACCACTGGTACATAAGTTGTTCGCGACAAATTGTGACATCTGTTTGTTATAAAAAGTATTTTTAAGTAAATTGAGTGCTGTAATTGCAAGTGAACTAGGGTTAGATTGTTTATAATTGTATAGTATGATGATCTGTATTGAAATTTTGTGAAATAGTGATTGTATTGATTCGTGAATCAGTACATTAATGTAAGCGTTGAGAAACTATTTAATACAAGCTTTAGTGTTTGAAAAACCACAGTTACGAGGGTGCACATGGCAAATTCTAATAAAAAACAATCAGGCGGATTTATTTCAAATGCTTTTGGCGTGGCCAAAAAGTTAAGCGAAACAGGCTTAAGTGTGATCAATCATGTTGCTCCTGGTACCGTGAGTAAATTGAGCCACAGTCCTAAAGATGAATCCGTTGTACAAGGTACTGCTCAAGAAAAGAGTGCTTTTGAAGGTAAACAATATGAAAATCCTCAACAAATGCTACGGGAACATCTCCCCAATGTAACCGGGCAGCTTTTGGGGAAACATTATAAAAAAATCAATAATGTCGCTTCGTTTATTTCACCAGATTTAAACGATAAATTGTCTGATTTTATTTTTGATAAGCTGAATGAGTTTGTTTCAGAACTGACTTCTGTAGAAGCTGTTCTAAAGGAAGTGGGTGCAAAAAGCTTGGTAGAATTGGCCAAGGATCCTGAACGTTCACAACGGATCAGTACTGCGCTGGCGAATCAGAATAAAATTATTGCTGCAATTCAAGGTACAGTGACAGGTGCGTTTGGCGGCTTAGGCGCAATTCTTGATGTACCTAGTTCACTGGCTTTGGCACTCCGAAGTGTTTATCACACTGGGCGAGCGCATGGTTTTGAGTTGAATGCAAAAGATCATGCTGTTGTTGAATACATTTTTAAACAAATTGATCTAGGCTCTGTTGCTGAAAAACACGCATTGATGGCGGCAATACGAACTTTTGCAGGGGTGTTGCAAACCCACAATGTGAGCCAATTGCAACAACTGTTAGGTTCAAGCAATGATATAGAGCTGTTAAAAAAATGGGTGGCAAATGAGGATGGTACATTTAAGTTGCCATGGATGAATAATCTTCCACATTTTAGCCTGTTGACACGACTTACCCCCTTAGCCACGATGGGCATTAGTGCTGCATATAGCTGGAAACTGGTCGATGATGCTACCGATAAAGCTCAAATCGTATTTTCTGGTGCAAGGCAATATCTGCTACAGCATTCTGATGAAAAAATTGATGTATTAGATGCTTATGAAAAATTTAGTCAATTGATCTCAGACGCGCATCCGTTGCTTTTAGAAGCCAGCAAAGCAGAAACGCTTGCTGAGAAAGTCGAGCCTCAGGTTGAAAATGAAGCAATTACTCATGTTGAAGTGAAAGAAAAAACCAGTGAAGCTGTTGAAGTCTCCAATACTGAGCAAGAAGTTGAGCAGGGGATTCAAAAACTGGCTGAAACGCACATTGAAGATAAACATGCGAGTCAACAGCAAGACAAAGCGACACCCGTAAAACCTCGACGTACCGCGCAAAAGAAAGTCGCAGCAGTGGAGACCACTACAGCGAAAGCAACTGATGTGGCGAAAACATCGACTACTGCAAAAACTGTAACAAAAAAGCGTACCCCGGTAAAAGCCAAAGCGACTACAGAAAATACGGTAAAAGCGTCTGAAAAAACGCAAGAAGCTACTGAAACAAAATCAGAAAGTAAGCCTGAGTAAGTTGAATCATTCATTTAGCCAAAGCTTGAAATGGTCAATATTTGACACCATGTTGAATGTTGACCATTTTTACTTCTTGGCTTACAATTGCATGCCCTCAAAAAGTGGTAATTTTTTGAGGCTTTTTATTAACGGGAGAATTGCCATATGGCAACAACAAATCAGTTGATCCGTAAGGGTCGCACAACTTTGATTGAAAAATCAAAAGTTCCTGCGTTGAAGGCTTGTCCACAACGTCGTGGTGTTTGTACACGTGTTTATACAACTACACCTAAAAAACCTAACTCAGCAATGCGTAAAGTTTGCCGTGTTCGCTTAACTTCAGGTTTCGAAGTTTCTAGCTATATCGGTGGTGAAGGCCATAACCTACAAGAGCACAGTGTTGTTCTTATCCGTGGTGGTCGTGTTAAAGACTTACCAGGTGTACGTTACCATACCGTTCGTGGTTCTTTGGACTGTGCTGGTGTTAAAGATCGTAACCAGTCTCGTTCAAAATACGGTACTAAACGTCCTAAGAAATAATCTGTTAAAGATTAGCTTCTTAAGAATATAGAGCCGCAATCCTTTATCGTCTCGCTTGTCTGATTTCTGCATTAATTTTGTGAAATTCAAGCGACGTGTAGTAAGGCCAGCGAATAGCACACGACACTTTGTGCTGATGCTGGATAAACCTGAAGTGTCATATTTATAGGTAGATTAAAATGCCAAGACGTCGCGTAGTCGCTGCTCGTGAAATCCTTCCGGATCCTAAGTTCAGTAGCCAAACAATCGCTAAATTCATGAACCACGTAATGCAAGATGGTAAAAAGTCTATTGCTGAAAGTATCGTTTACGGTGCTTTAGACCGCGTTCAAGAAAAAAATAAAGTAGACCCAGTTGAATTTTTCGAGACTACTCTTGAAAAAGTTCGTCCTATGGTCGAAGTAAAAGCACGCCGTGTTGGTGGTGCTACTTATCAGGTACCTATGGAAGTACGCCCATCCCGTCGTACTGCCCTAGCTATGCGTTGGTTGGTAGATGCTGCTGCTAAGCGTTCTGAAAAAACTATGGCGTTACGTCTTGCTGGTGAGTTGCTTGATGCAGCTGAAGGTAAAGGCGCAGCGATCAAAAAACGTGAAGATGTGCACCGTATGGCTGAAGCTAACAAAGCCTTCTCTCACTACCGCTTCTAAGCGGCTAAAACAGTCCCTAATCAGGAGAATACTCATGCGTACTGCAGCACGATTTAACATCGCCCTCTACCAAAGTGGGGGATTTGCGGGTATTTAAGTTGCCCATTACGTATCGAGTATCCGTACGCATCAATGCTTCATTGATGCGTCCTGTTTTAAACAACAAAATTTAGGAATGCAAGAAATCATGGCTCGTCAAACCCCAATTTCTCGTTATCGTAACATTGGTATTTCTGCGCACATTGATGCCGGTAAAACTACAACTACTGAACGTATTTTGTTCTACACAGGTGTATCTCACAAAATTGGTGAAGTACATGACGGTGCAGCAACAATGGACTGGATGGAACAAGAGCAAGAACGTGGTATTACAATCACTTCAGCTGCTACGACTTGTTTCTGGTCTGGTATGGGCAAGCAGTTCCCTGAACACCGTATCAACGTAATTGATACACCGGGACACGTAGACTTCACAATCGAAGTTGAACGTTCTATGCGTGTTCTTGACGGTGCGTGCATGGTTTACTGTGCTGTAGGTGGTGTTCAACCTCAGTCAGAAACTGTATGGCGTCAAGCAAATAAATATAAAGTGCCTCGTTTAGCATTCGTGAACAAGATGGACCGTACTGGTGCAAACTTCTTCCGTGTTGTTGAACAAATGCGTACTCGTTTAGGTGCTCATCCTGTACCTGTAGTGATTCCAATTGGTGCTGAAGAAAATTTCCAAGGTGTTGTTGACCTGATCGAAATGAAAGCAATCATTTGGGATGAAGCTTCTCAAGGTATGCAGTTCGAATATGGTGATATTCCTGCTGATCTTCAAGCATCTGCTGAAGAATGGCGCACCAATATGGTTGAAGCTGCTGCAGAAGCATCTGAAGAGTTGATGGACAAATACCTAGAAGAAGGTGATCTTTCTAAAGAAGACATCGTTGCAGGTATTCGTACGCAAACTTTGGCTGGCGAAATCCAACCAATGCTTTGTGGTACAGCATTCAAAAACAAAGGTGTTCAACGTATGTTGGATGCTGTAATTGAATTCTTACCATCGCCTACAGAAGTTAAGCCTATCGAAGGTATTCTTGACGACAAAGCTGAAACTAAAGCGATTCGTGAAGCATCTGATGAAGCTCCGTTCTCTGCATTAGCGTTCAAAATCATGAACGATAAGTTCGTAGGTAACTTGACTTTCGTACGTGTTTATTCTGGTGTTCTTAAACAAGGCGACCCAGTATATAACCCAGTTAAGTCTAAACGTGAACGTATTGGCCGTATCGTACAAATGCACGCAAATGATCGTCAAGACGTTGAAGAAATTCGCGCTGGTGACATCGCTGCATGTGTAGGTCTTAAAGACGTAACAACTGGTGATACGCTTTGTGATGAGAAAAACATCATTACACTAGAGCGTATGGAATTCCCAGAGCCAGTAATTTCTCTTGCTGTTGAGCCGAAAACTAAGGCTGACCAAGAAAAAATGTCTATCGCTCTTGGTCGTTTGGCTAAAGAAGATCCATCGTTCCGTGTACGCACAGACGAAGAATCTGGTCAAACGATTATTGCGGGTATGGGTGAGCTTCACCTTGACATCCTTGTTGACCGTATGAAGCGTGAATTTAACGTTGAAGCGAACATTGGTAAACCAATGGTTGCTTACCGCGAAACAATCAAAAAGAGTGTTGAGCAAGAAGGTAAATTCGTACGTCAAACAGGTGGTAAAGGTAAATTCGGTCATGTATATGTTCGTTTAGAGCCTATGGATGTTGAAGAAGCTGGTAAAGAATACCAATTCGCTGAAGAAGTTGTAGGTGGTGTAGTACCTAAAGAATTCTTCGGTGCGGTTGACAAAGGTATTCAAGAACGTATGAAGAATGGTGTATTGGCTGGTTACCCTGTTGTGGGTATCAAAGCGACATTATTTGATGGTTCTTACCATGATGTCGATTCTGACGAATTATCGTTCAAAATGGCAGGTTCTTACGCATTCCGTGATGGTTTCATGAAAGCAGATCCTATCTTGCTTGAACCAATCATGAAAGTTGAAGTAGAAACTCCAGAAGACTACATGGGCGATATCATGGGTGACTTAAACCGTCGTCGTGGTATGGTTCAGGGTATGGACGACTTACCTGGCGGTACTAAAGCAATTCGTGCTGAAGTTCCACTTGCTGAGATGTTTGGTTACGCGACTCAAATGCGTTCTATGTCTCAAGGTCGTGCGACATATTCTATGGAATTTGCTAAATATGCTGAAACTCCACGTAACGTGGCTGAAGGCATCATTTCTAAATTCCAGTCTGGCGGTAAAAAAGGTGACGACGAGTAATCTTTCGATTACTATAAGCCCAAACTAATTCATAGTTAAAAACCAAGTGCTCATGCAGTGACCCTGCATGAGTAGTTTAAAAAGGAAGCTCTCATGGCTAAGGCTAAGTTTGAACGTAATAAGCCACACGTAAACGTGGGTACAATTGGTCACGTCGACCATGGTAAAACAACTTTAACTGCTGCAATTGCAACAATTTGTGCAAAAACTTACGGCGGTGAAGCTAAAGACTACGCAGCAATCGATTCTGCACCAGAAGAAAAAGCACGTGGTATTACAATTAATACTTCACACGTAGAATACGATTCTCCAATTCGTCACTACGCTCACGTAGACTGCCCAGGTCACGCCGATTATGTTAAAAA
>JAHQCQ010026703.1:139508-235177 GCA_023539305.1 Ilex asprella
CTTGCTGCACTTAATGGTGATGCTGGTCAATATGGCGAATCAGCTGTACTTTCACTTGTTGAAGCGCTTGATTCTTATATCCCAGAACCAGAACGTGCTATCGATAAAGCATTCTTGATGCCAATCGAAGATGTATTCTCTATTTCTGGTCGTGGTACAGTGGTAACAGGTCGTGTAGAATCTGGTATCGTTAAAGTCGGCGAAGAAGTTGAAATCGTTGGTATCAAAGATACAGTTAAAACAACTGTAACTGGCGTAGAAATGTTCCGTAAACTTCTTGACGAAGGTCGTGCGGGCGAGAACTGTGGTGTTCTTCTACGTGGTACTAAGCGTGAAGACGTACAACGTGGTCAAGTACTTGCTAAACCAGGTACAATCAAGCCGCACACTAAATTCGACGCAGAAGTATATGTACTTTCTAAAGAAGAAGGTGGTCGTCATACTCCGTTCCTTAACGGTTACCGTCCACAGTTCTACTTCCGTACAACTGACGTAACTGGCGCAATCCAATTACAAGACGGCGTTGAAATGGTTATGCCAGGTGACAACGTTGAAATGTCAGTAGAACTAATTCACCCAATCGCAATGGACCCAGGTCTACGTTTTGCGATCCGTGAAGGTGGTCGTACAGTTGGTGCTGGTGTAGTTGCTAAAGTAACTGCATAATCGCTGATTGTGTAAAAAGAGCGCTCCTTTGGGGCGCTTTTTTTATGGATAAAATAAAGCGTCTAAAAATTGTTAGACAATACCCATCAAAAGCTGTCCTTAACTGATATTTGTGTGACCTAATCTGCAATTATTAAACTTTCATAAAAACGTAATATAAAGAAAGAGAAAAACAAACATAAAGAATTTAAGTGAAACTCACTTAATAGGAGGAATCGCAATGAATGCAAAAGTGAATATTTCAAACCGTGCTGGTGCGTCTTTCCCTGTACGTCGTATGGATTTTAATTTTGACGATGTACCTGAATATTGGGCAAGTGGTTCAGCGGGTATTACACATTTCATGACTGCATTGTCAGCATTGTTCCCAGATGGTGAAAAACTTTTTATCGATTCTGTGCGTGCAGTACGTTATCACCCTGCGATTAAGGACAATGAAGCATTACAAAAAGAGATCAGTGCTTTTATTGGACAAGAAGCCATGCACACCAAAGAGCATGAAAACTTTAATGCTTCAGCAAAAAAGTTTGGTCATGATGTTGAGAAATACGAGCGTGAAACAGGTGTGTTAATTCAAGGCGCACGTAAATGGTTTGCACGTGTAGTCAGGCCTTTTGGTATGACTCAAGAAATGGTGGATTTAACTGCGACCACTGCATTAGAGCATTTTACTGCAACAATTGCTTCGCAACTGCTGGTCAATGGGCATATTCAAAAGTTAATGACTGATCCAACCATGTCGTATATGTGGTATTGGCATGCTGTTGAAGAAAATGAACATAAAGCAGTGGCTTATGATGTCTATGAAGCAGTGTTTGGTAAAGGTATCAAGGCTTATGGCTTACGTACCACGGCTTTAGTTTTTGCAATGGTACTCATCTTTATGGCGCAATCCTCTTTTGTGGTGCGTTTATTAAAAGAAGATGGCAAGCTCAATCTAAAAGAGCTCGGTATTATTTATAAATATGCTTATAGCCCATCTAAAGGCATTATCACAGGAATGACCAAAGAAATGTTGGCATACTTTAAGCCAGGTTTTCATCCAAATGATCTCGACACAGTGAGTTTGCTTGAGACATGGAAATCGAAACTGGGGCTGTAACGCTTAAAGTCAGTATTTTGGTTAAGGAGCAACAATTGTTGCTCTTTTTTATTAGACTTATTGGTTTAATTTCTTATAATTCATTTTTTATATTGAGTTGATGAACGCAGATGATTCGTTTAATGCAATCTTCAGATCTGCACGCTGTTTCTCAAATTGAAGACTTGGTACAAAGTCATCCTTGGAAAAAAAGTCAATTTGAAGAGTCTATAACAAGTTATTTAAGTACGGTGATTGAGCAAGACCATCAAGTGGTGGGCTTTTGTATTCTGCAACCTGTTTTAGATGAAGCCAATTTATTACTTATGGCCATTCATCCGAGCCAGCAGGGTAAAGGATTAGGCTATCAACTGTTAGATGAATCGATTGCATTATTAAAAAATAATCCAGTACAAATCTTTCTGGAAGTGCGTGAGTCAAATAAAGCTGCGATTGCGCTGTATGAAAAAGCCAACTTTCATCAAATTGATTTAAGAAGAAATTATTATCCAAATCAACAGGGCGGCCGTGAACATGCAATTATTATGGTCAAAGCCTGTAGTGATGATTTTTCAAAGTTATTTAAATAAGCTCTAATAATTTATAGAATGCTTACAGCGAAAGCCGATTATTTGATAATCGGCTCATTCCATTCTGAGGGCAGGGTGGTCATCAACATATCGCCTAACTCTTGAATTTCTTTGGCTTCCAAGTGACGATTGATCCGTCGCCATTGTCCATCTAATAATAATTCAAATGGTGCATATTGAGATTTGTAATTCATTTTCTCAGCATGTGGAACCCAATACCCGAGGTAAACAAAATCTAGATTCAACGATTTTACATATTCAATTTGTTTGAGAATCGCAAAAACCCCCAGTGAACGCTTACTTTCATTTGGATCAAAGAAGGTATAGACCGCAGAAACACCATCATCCAATTGATCACAGGTAGAGACACTAATTAAACGATCATCTTTCCACAGTTCAAGGAAAAAACTGTTGGTACAACTGTGAATCAGGAATTTTTCAAATTGGTCATAACTGGGTGGGAACATATCACCATCGGCGTGTCTTTCAATAATATAACGCTCGTACAGATGATAATGCGTTTGTGTGGCCTCTTGGGTCGAAATAATTTTAACGGTTAAATCTTGATTGCGTTTCCAGGCTTTTTTCTGAGCACTGCTCATTTTAAATTCAGTCACTGGCACCCGACAAGATAAGCATTGGCGGCAAAGATGGCATTCAGGGCGATAAACAAAATCACCACTGCGTCTAAAACCTACACGCGATAATTCGGAAAGTGTGACAACATCAATACGATGTACAGGGTCGAGAAACACCATACGGGCAGATTTATTTTCTAGATAACTGCAATCATGCGGTGGTGTAATATAGTACTGTAAGTCGTTTAATAGGGACTTAGGATGATAAGAATTCATAAATCATGTCCCTCCTTTTATTTTCATTCCATTAAGCGCGATAAAATCGCTATTGTTTTACTTGAAAATACACGCTCTTGATAACTTTTCCAATCTATAGAGGGTTGTTTTATTACATCTTGTAACGATTTAAGGTATTCATGGCGAGAAAGTGTACAAGCACCGAGGCTGAGTAAGTGATCATTGACCAACTGACAGTCAATCCACGGTAAATTATTTTCTCGGCCCAATAACATCAGTGTGTAAAAAGCCATTTTGGAAACATCGGTTTGAGTGCTAAACATCGACTCACCAAAACAACCATGGCCAATCGCCACACCATACAGCCCACCTACAATTTTATCTTGATCCCAGACTTCAACACTATAGGCATAACCAGCTTCAAATAGTTGGCAATAACCGTGAATAATCTCCTCAGAAATCCACGTTTCATCCGCATAGCTACGTGGGAGCGAACAAGAACGGATGACCTGTTCAAAAGCATGATTGATGGTAATTTTATAATCAAACTTTTTCATATTTCGCAGTAGTGATTTACTTGGATGATAATCCTGAGGGCGAATGATGCAACGGGGCTCTGGACACCACCAACAAATTGGTTCACCTTCGGAAAACCATGGAAATAAACCATGCGTATAAGCTTCAAATAATGTAGAAGGCGCTAAGTCTGCGCCTATACAAATCAAGCCTTGTTCATCTGGATCAGCTTCTATTGGATCTGGAAAAATAAATTGTGAAAGGGGGAGTTGATTCACGAGAATTCATCAATAAAAAAGATCAGCTTTATCTTAGCTGATCATGTGATTAAATGTCTAAACAGACCTTATGCAAAAAGTTTCAAATGTTTTGCAATTTTGAGTTTGTCACTATCTAGAAAGAATTGGGCTTTCTCTTGAATGACTTCAAGGCTGGTTTTTGGATCCGAAACGGTATTGCCTTGTTGATCCAATACCAGCCAGCCTAATTGAGTCAGCACGTCCCAAACATATTGTGCAAATTGTGCGGCAGAGTCTAGCCCATCGATAAAGTGAGCGCGATAGAAGAGTTGGGTAAACTGATCGGCTGGAATACCAATCCCTGTGAGTGGGCAGGCCAAAACTTGATAATTGGTATGATAGCTGGCTTGCTCAAGGAAATAACGATTTAATTTCTGAGCATGTTCAACCATATCTGGATTTGAAGCTGCCTGACAAGGTTGTGCCAAACCTAAGTGACATAAAATCACCAAGGCATTGAGTAGCTTAGAATAGGTAATATTAGGGATGGCCTGTTCAAGCTCTGCAATCGTCTGTGGTTTATAGTCAGATTGTTTAAAATAAGCACCGAGGGGTTGATAAATCTCTTGGATTAAATCGAACTCACCTAAGTATCCTGAAATTGTTTTTGGTAATTTTTCTGGTGCAGTTAATAAGACAAAAGCTGTATTTCTCAAGCGATGCTGAATTTCTAATGCAGTTAAGGTGTTCTTCCCGCGGATATATAAGTCTTTTCTAAATTGTGTGTTGGCAAAATAATCACGGCATTGCTCTTTAAAAACTGGATGTTCAATGGTGTTTAAAAATTGCTGATGTTGCTCACTAAAATTAATGTTATCTAGATGCGAATTCAAATCTGTTGAACCCGCATAGGTCAGTTTAATTTCTTCTAAGATTCGTACCACTTGTTGAAAAGAAAAACACTGCCAATCTTGATTTAAGTATTCGTGGATCAAGTAGTTGGGATTTTGTTTTTTTAAATCTTGTACTTTATTGAGTGCATTTGGATTTCTTTGGGCAAAGAGGGGATTTTGCGCTAACAGCTCTTCACTAAAGTTAAGTGAATCATTTACTTTTTGTAGCGGGTTGGTACTGGTGCTATTAAATTTAAAATGACTGTGAAATAACTCGCGGACTGGCATATTGGCAGCCCAACCGGTCAAGCAGTTATAGCTGATATAGACAATCCCATTGGGACTTAAAAACTTTCGGATAAATTGCAAAATAATATGTTGGTTTTCGTGGCTAATCCAACTCCATATCCCATGTAAACTAATCGAGTCAAACATCGGTAAGTCTTTGTTGAGTAACTCTTCAAAACTTGCATCATAGAAGTGATGCGGGACTTGATTTTGTTCAGCCAAGACATTGGCATGGGCAGCATGAGCAGGGTTAAAGTCTGTACCAAAAAATAAACCAAAACTGGATGCAGCATGAATATTTAGACTGACACCTTGACCAAAGCCGAGTTCACAATGTTTGTGACGTTCATTGGTAGGTGGGCAATCAACCCCATTGAGTAATAAGCAAAACTTTTGGTAATTCGGGCTTAAGTCTCTATAGTAACCATAGGTGTAATTTACTTCGGTCTGGTAGCCATCGGTCCACGCTGTTGTCATGTTTTTTCCTATAATTTGTATTCATTTAAACTCATTGTTCTTGTTTATTTATAAATCAAAAATAGACAAACCGCCATGTAGGCGGTTTGTTTTTACACAAAATAAATCAATTATTCTAAGCCATCTAAATAGCGGTCAGCGTCAAGTGCAGCCATACAGCCTGAACCTGCAGATGTGATTGCTTGACGATAAACATCATCAGCAACATCACCCGCAGCAAATACACCCGCTACAGATGTTGCTGTGGCATTGCCCGCAGTACCGCTGCGTACTTGAATATAGCCATTGCGCAGTTCAAGTTGATTTTCAAACATTGCGGTATTTGGTTTGTGACCAATTGCCACAAACATACCTGATACGTCAACGTCTTGAGTTGAATCATCTTGGGTAGACTTAATACGTACAGAGGTCACACCAGAATTGCTGTCACCTAAAACTTCATCAACTTGATGGTTCCAGATGATCGAAATTTTACCTTCTTTAACTTTTTCGTTGAGATGGTCTTGAAGGATTTTTTCCGAACGTAATTTGTCACGACGGTGAACAAGGGTAACGTGTGAAGCGATATTGGAAAGATATAGTGCTTCTTCAACAGCAGTGTTACCACCACCCACAACCATCACTTTTTGGTTTTTATAGAAGAAACCATCACAAGTTGCGCAAGCACTTACACCTTGACCCATATAAGCCTGTTCAGACTCAAGCCCTAAATATTGTGCTGTTGCACCTGTTGCAATAATTAAGGCATCACAAGTGTACTCATCCATATCACCTTTAAGCACGAAAGGGCGTACCTGAAGATCAACTTCATTGATATGATCGTATAAAATCTCAGTACCAAAACGTTCAGCATGCGCTTGCATACGATCCATTAACGCTGGACCTGTTAAACCTTCAGCATCGCCAGGCCAGTTCTCAACATCAGTCGTGGTGGTTAATTGACCGCCGAGTTGCATACCTGCAATTAAGGTTGGTTTTAAATTTGCACGCGCTGCGTAAACAGCAGCACTATAACCAGCAGGACCAGAACCTAAAATAATTAACCGAGAGTGACGAGCGCTCATGAGTCATCCTTTTTTATGAAAAATATAGAAATTGTTTGAATTATACGTGAAACTTTATCAAAGTTGTGTGGCTTCAATGTCGATAATATTGATCATCTAAATCGAATTGAGCTATATAGAATAATCAAATAATATTGTTTGGCATTTTTATCGAAATAAAAGCTTAAATTTCTAACAATGCTTTACAACACAAGTAAATAATAGTGCATCTTTTTTTTAAGAACAGGTGCATAATATAAAAATTTCTTCTCTCAAGAAAGCTGATCAAGCTTCAGAAAAGAGTAATTTGAACAATTGGTTACAGGATAGTATATGACTGCGGTGTCAAATGTTTATGCACAGCGCTTTTTAACAACAATATTCTTGATTTCATTTGGGATATATCTGTTCCTTGCAACAGTCACATATACTCCATTTGATCCAGGCTGGATGCATATTTCGAGTGATACACAACAGGTTTCAAATGCCAGTGGTGTAGCGGGTGCTTGGATTGCTGATTTGTTGTTTGGTTTTTTAGGTTGGGCAAGTTTACTCATTCCTGTATTTATTTTTATAGAAGCAGTGCAAGTGTGGTGGCCACGAAGTTTTGTGAGTCGTCCGTTTCGTTATGCTGCGCAATTTTTTATTTTGCTTGCGACCTCAAGCCTATTGTACTTGCTTTGGAATGTACCAGCAGACACATTAGCCAATGCTTCTGGCGGAATCATTGGTTATGAGCTTGGTGAAAGCCTATCTCAACTGATGAGTATTTATGGCGCAGTTGTATTTATTTTGCTCTTGCTTGTTGTTCTATTTACCTTAGCATTTGGTATTCAATGGAATAGAACGTGGGCAACACTGAAAGCCACGCCTGCTTATTTACAAGATTTATTTTATAAAAATGTTCCTGAAAGTGAATCTGCTTTTGATTTGACATCTCCGCAGAAAAATAAAAATCATGCGCATACGCATAAGGCTGAACCAATAACAGCTCAAGCTGAATTTGTCGAAGCTGATGATCAGGCACCAGTAAAAGAGCATTTGGTTGTTAAAAATACGAAACACAATCAAACAGCTGAACGCTTATTTGATGACATGATTGAGCAAGAAAATAAAACTCAACATCATGTTCAATTTGATCAAGACGATATTGATGATTTGGAATTAGAGCGGACTTTAGAAAAAGCACATCGTCTAGAACAAGACAGTCAACGTACTGTTTCATCTGGTGAAGTATGGAAAGCCTTACACCAAGATCAAGACCATAATCGTGATATTGATGCCTTGATCAAAGCGTCAGAAGATCAAACTGAAGATAAATATGCAGATCATTTGCCACGTGCGCATCAACATGATGTTGATCCTGTGCAGATCAATAAAAAATCTTCACTTGATTGGGATGATGACCAAGTGTTTGATGAATTGTTGTCAGTTGTACCAAATGGACAAACTGCCACAGATATCCATAGCCCATTTAATACCCCTACGGCGCAGACTCATATTGAAGCTGGTTATGTAAATACTGCTGTTCAGGGTGGGCAAAGCGTTGCGAGTGGTGTCGCAGTAGCGGCAACTTCAGGCGTGGCAATACAAAATTTAGCCAATGAATTAGATGAGCTGGCATCGCTTGCAGATGAAGAGCTTACTGAAAGCCCAACTGCGTACCAACAAAATCAGCAATCTGTAGATGTTCGTACAACCAGTAATTATGCGCAATCTACGCCATTTACCCGTGCCAATATTCAAACCAATTTAAATGCATCAACCTTGGTCAGTGAAGAAGAAAAGTCTTTAATTGCTGCAGATAAAGATGCATTTAGAGATGCTTGGCAAGAAACTGCGGGTAAACCTCAAGACGAATTGCAAAGTGAGTTTGCAGAACTTGAAGATGATTTCGACTTGGATGCACCATTAACCGATGCATTTGGTCGTCCGATGTCACGTGCAATGCAAGTTGCAAATAAGCGTCGAGACTTACCAACATTGCCAGGTTATGAACTGTTAGATAAAGTCGATCCAAATAAAAAAGTCAACTTTACCGCAGAACAATTGTCACGTTTATCTGAACTGTTAGAAATTAAACTTCAAGAGTTTAACGTCAAAGCCAAAGTCATCGAAGCCCAACCTGGGCCAGTGGTTACACGTTTTGAGTTAGATTTGGCACCCGGTGTAAAAGCCTCTAAAGTAACCAATATTTCCCGAGATTTAGCGCGTTCGATGTCGATGGCATCTGTACGTGTAGTCGAAGTGATTCCCGGTAAACCTTATATCGGGATTGAAGTACCGAATAGCAGTCGTGAAATGGTACGCCTGATAGAATTGTTGGAAACCCCCGTTTTTAAAGATCCAAATGGTTTGCTTTCAATGGCAATGGGTAAGGACATTTCGGGTAATCCTGTGATCACTGACTTAGGTAAAGCGCCACATATGTTGGTTGCGGGGACAACAGGTTCAGGTAAATCGGTTGCTGTAAACTCAATGATCTTGTCGATGTTGTTGAAATATACACCTGATCAATTGCGTTTGATTCTGATCGATCCAAAACAATTGGAATTAGCGAACTACAATGATATTCCTCATTTATTGACACCTGTTGTGACTGACATGAAAGATGCTGTCAGTGCTTTGAATTGGTGTGTCAATGAGATGGAACGTCGTTATAAGCTGATGTCTTTTTTAAAGATCCGTAAATTAGCCGACTATAACCGTAAAGTGGAAGAAGCCATTGCAAATGGTGAGGATCTTATTGATCCAACTTGGAAACCCAGTGATTCTGCAACACAAGACAGAGCGCCACGTTTGCAACCATTGCCTTCGATTGTGATTGTTGCCGATGAATTTGCCGATATGATCATGCAAGTGGGTAAAAAAGCGGAAGAAATGATTACCCGTCTGGCACAAAAATCTCGTGCAGCAGGAATTCATTTACTGTTAGCAACACAACGTCCATCGGTAGATGTTATTACTGGTTTGATTAAAGCCAATATTCCAACCCGTGTGGCATTACGTGTAAACAGTAAAATTGACTCGCGTACTATTTTGGATGGTGGTGGTGCAGAGGATCTCTTGGGCCATGGTGATATGTTATTCCTCGGTCCTGGTAAAATTGATCCTGAGCGTGTACATGGCGCATTTATTTCCGATGATGAAGTCAACCGTATTTGTGACGCATGGCGTGAACGCGGTGAACCGAATTATGTCGATGAAATTCTCACACCGTTCGATGAAGAACCGACCACGCGTGGTTTTGAAGATGGTGATGGAGATCCGAACCGTGATGCACTCTATGACCAATGTGTTTCATTTGTCTTAGAAACACGTAAAGTGTCTGTATCTTCACTGCAACGTAAGTTTAGCTTAGGTTATAACCGTGCTGCCCGTATTGTTGATCAAATGCAGGAGCAGGGTATTGTCAGCGAACAAGGACCGAATGGTAAGCGAGATATTTTGGTCTAATTTAAACAGATTACCATGAGCTTAGGCTCATGGTAATCATATAGGATTGAGAAACAGAGTGAGTAAATACAAGCACCAAAAAATAGAAAAAAACACGATAAGTACCATTTGAGCTTTACTAAATTTCTTTTGTTCAACGACCACAAATTGATTGGATTGTTGTTTAGCAAAATTGAGAGCCTTAAATGCAGGCATAAAAAAAATGAAATTCAATACGGTAATCAGATCATAAGGTTCAGGCAGTTTAATCAGTACTGAAAAAACAATAAATCCTATAAACATCCAGCCTGATGAAAAATTCTCTGTATATCCTTGTTGCTTGGCATAGTTATTTATTTTTTTAAACAAGGGATAAAGGAAAAAAATATAAAGTACTGCCCGAAAAGCTGGCATGATGTCTAATTTGTCTTTTTGCATAAAGAAACGCCACGCTTTAAACATCCACCAAATCAGATATAAACCCATCGTCAAAAAGCATAAGAGCATAAATTTATTGATGCTGATGATCTTCTGCACTTCCACAGGATGATGTGGGAGTTGCTCAATGGGTGAGGTTGAATCTTTTTCTGAATTAAGCATGATTTATTTTTTAAGCGCGTTTTAATTTTTGATTATAAAGATAAAATATTATTTTCTCCAATAATCAAAACGATCTTTTTAAAAGATCGTTGATGTTTTACTTGTGATATAGGTTCATTGATGTTCAGCCTAAAGGATTTTATTGAAGTACAGATATCGATGGAAAAACATGAATTTTCACACTAATATAAATCTGTCTCGCTGAACGGAATCTAGTCCATGTTGATCGCATTATGTACCTTAATCTTTATTCATTTTTGTGCCCTGATCACACCAGGCCCTGATTTCTTTCTAGTCTCGCAAACCGCAATTAGCCGTTCAAGAAAGCAATCTATTTTTGTGGTTTTGGGGATTACCGCAGGGGTGATGTTTTGGGCTTTTTTAGCTTTGGCTGGGTTGAATATCATTTTTGAAAAAATGGCATGGTTAAAGCAAGTGATGTTGGTTGTTGGTGGGATTTATCTGTGCTGGTTAGGCTACCAAATGCTTAGATCTGCTTTGAGTAAGAAAGAGAATCTATCACAGCATCATTTTGAATTACCACAAAGCAATTTACGTTTTTTTCTTAAAGGTTTCTTAACCAATTTATCAAACCCGAAAGCGGTGATTTATTTCGGTAGTGTATTTTCAGTGTTTTTAGCCAATCCACATTTAGATGGTGTGCATTCATTATTATTTATAATTGTTTCCGTGGAAACGCTGATCTGGTTTAGCTTTGTTGCTTTTGTATTTTCATTACCCAGCTTTAAAGCCGCTTACCAAAATGCCTCAAGATGGATTGATGGTATCTCAGGTGGGATCTTTACGCTCTTTGGTGCATATTTGATTGGCCATCGCTAAAAAGCATGCTCCAAAATTTAAAAAACCTGCTTCAAGCAGGTTTTTTATGCTCTTATTCGCAAATATTTTTAAATTATTCCACGTCTTTGGTTAATTGATAAAGTTCAGCATTTGGACCTTCAATCTTTTCACCCGTCGCAAAACTACGTGCCTCTAAGATATTTTCGCCAACAAAGTATTTGCGGTTATCTGCATTTTTATCTAGACCGATAATCGATCCAGATTCATCAAAACTAAAATGACCTTGAGTTTTAAATTCTTTGCCTTCACCTTTAACCCCTTCATATTCTTCAGTCAGTTCATACGTGTGATCTGATTTTAGGATGAGTTTGGTTTTGATTCCTGAGCAATCAGCACACGGAAGTAAACCTTTGTATTCACCAGCCCAATCCAAGCTATTTTGAGCATTATGTTCTGAATCAATCGTTGGGCTTGCTGCTTCATGCGATGCAGCAGCCTGTGTTTGTGCTGTTGCTTTGATATCCTCTGATGCATTATGAGTCGGTTTAGAACAAGCGCTTAATGACAGCGCTAAAATAGACATGACGAAGAGTGTTTTTTTCATAACATAACCCAAATGAATAAATAATTATATGTGAATAATTTTATCCAGAATATAAATTATCTCTCTGATATAAAATGTGAATTATGTAAGAAATTGCTGAGTAATGTAGTTCGATGTTAAAAAGTTAGGCTATTATAGGTGTTCTCTTAGTGTCCTATTTATAAGTATTCCAATCTATGTCTCATTTGGCTGAATACGTTGCTCGTATTTACAATGAAAAAAACGACAATCAAAAAAGCAATGATCAAATCAAAATTGAAAATGTCATTTTGCAATGCGAAAAAAATTATGAGCAAGATATAGAGATCACTCAGACCACCAAAATTTATACATTTTCAGATGGCACGCAATTGAAACAAACCATAGAAAAAGACAATCAGTTGTTTGAAGTGGAGTCTTGTCTAGAAAGCTGGATTGAATATCAGGTCATCCAGCAGTCAAATGTGAATATTCAGCCACAAAAAATTCATTTTGATAATCATTGTCGTGAATTACATTGGATTAACTATTTTAACCAAACGAAAAATTGATATATGCAAATTCATTGCAAAATTTAATCAAAACTGAATATTTACTGACAAGTTTTACAATGAATTAATTTTATACACTTATATATTAATTGCTGGTTTTCTATACAAAGTGGATTTTTATCTGATCTATTGGTTGTTACAATCCAGCGCGAATTCTTTATGTTTTGGTGTGCTAGGTGTTTGAAAAATTAGCTGAACAAAGTTTGGGCTGGATGGGATGGCAAATTGATAACCATTGGGATTTAAACATCGACCAATGTGTCATGATTGCAGCGCCGCATACCAGTAATTGGGATGCACTCTATGCACGTTTAGCGCTGAAAGCTTTGGGCGTTCATGTGCGTATTACCATTAAAGACAGCTATATGAAATTGCCTTTTGGACCCTTTGTGCGTGCTATGGGTGGAATCGGGATTGATCGCCGTCCCAAGCAGGATGGCGAGGAACGTCCAAGTATGGTTCAACTGATGAGTGAGCTGTTTAAGACCCATCCTAAATTGGTGATGCTGGTGACGCCAGAGGGAACGCGTGCAAAGCAAGAACAGTGGAAAACAGGCTTTTATCATGTTGCCACCAGTGCTGGCGTACCTATAGCACTGGCGTATATGGATTATAAAAACAAGAAAACTGGGATTGGTAAAATTGTTTATCCAACTGGAAATTATGAACAGGACATGGCTGAAATCATGGAGTTTTATGCTCAGATCAATCCGAAGCATCCAGATTTATTTAGTATAGATACCCGATTTATTCCAGAAGCTGAGTTTTGATTCGATAGCATCTTTGAAAACTCAAATACAATGAATTTAATTTTGATATGGGAAGAGTGATTTGGCACATTCCCATATTTTATTAGGGTTAAATATTTGCTGTTATTCAGCTGATACAGCATCTGCACATTGACATATTATTTTATAAATAACCTATTTTTTAGCTCAATTAAAATACTACTTTAATAATTCAAAAGATCTACATCGTTATTTAAGAATTACTTAATTTTTTAAAATGTCGTATATAAATAAATTGTTGAAATTGGCTTTAAGTTGAAAACAACTTATAGCCATGGTGTAAATAATTCTAAAAGTTAAATTCAACATTTATTGGGCATAGACAGGGATAACAAGATGAATAATAGCGTCTATTACAATGCAAAATTTCATACCGTGAATCAACTGCAACCTTGGGCAGAAGCCATGTGGGTAAAAGACGGTAAAATTTTAGCGATTGGCGATCAGAATGAAATTCTGAGTTTGGCAGCGGATGCTGAGAAATATGATTTAAAAGGGAAATTGGTAATACCTGGTATCCATGATGCACACACGCATCTTTTAAAAGCGGCACTTCTTCGATTGGAATATTCTTGCCAATTAAATGATCCGCAAACCTTGCAAGAATTGGCACAGCAACTCAAAGCATATTGGGAAAAATATGCCTCCAAACGAACATGGATTTTTGCCGGGCTCTATAACCCATTGATTTTTACTGCTGAGCTACTGACACGAGAATGGTTGGATCAAGTCATTCCAAACATACCTATTGTGATTCATGATTTTTCATTTCATAACGTCATGGCGAACAGCCAAGCACTACATCTTGCAGGAATCACGCGTGATACACCGAGTACGACCCGCGCAAAAATTGAAAAAGATCCTATAACAGGTGAACCTACTGGAATTTTGCGTGAAGGTGGATGGGTAAAATTATATATGGTCGCACCCACAGAGACCGATGAGGAAAATAAGTTCGCGCTTAAAATGGCGGCAAGTATATGTAATCAATATGGTATTACTTCGGCACAGGAAGCTTCAGCAACAAGGTCATTTCTGACAGCAGCTAAATCTTTGGATGATGACGATGAGCTTACACTGGATTTGATTTGTCATATTCCTTGGAAAGCAGAAATTATGTCATTGAGTGATCGTGAAGAAGATGAAAGGGTAATCGCAGAACGAGCACAATATGCGTCAAAACGTGTCATGGTGAATGGAATCAAAGTGATGCTAGATGGTACATCTATGGCACCCACCTTTAGCCATGTGCCCTTAGATCCGATTTCAGATGAACCTATTACTTACAATTTACTTCTCGATTCCAATGAACTCACTGAAAAAATTCGTGAATGGACCGAAGAAGGTTTGATCGTTAAATCACATTGTACGGGTTATGGTTCTGTGCGTATTGGTTTAGACAATTATGAAAATGCCAACAATGTTGAACGTCAAACAGGACAATTTCATGATATTGCACATGCCCATTATGTTTCTGCAAAAGATCGTAGCCGTTTTGCAGAATTAGACATTATTGCTGAAATGTCTCCCGCGATTTGGCATATCCCAGAATATCAGCAAGCGCTTGGCAAAGCCTATGATTTTCGAACTTTGTATGATGCTGGTGCAACCATGACGATTGGTACAGATTGGCTTTTGCCACCTACGCCAAATCTCTTTCCTGCACTGGCAGGTATTTTGCAGCACGGAGATGAAAGTGTGCCTTTGGACGTGGCAGTCAGGATCATGACGTTGAACGGCGCAATTGCTGTTGGCCATAGCCATCGTACTGGGAGTTTAGAAGTGGGTAAGGAAGCAACCTTTATTGTTTTGGATCGTAATATTTTTGAATCAAGCCCTGAAGAAATTGCTGAGACTCAAGTCATCACCACAGTATTACAAGGTCAGCATGTGTTTCAGCGTGCTAACTAATCTACTGGGTTAAATTATCGTTTATGTGCGTAAGGGAAGACATATATGAGCGGAATAAAACGTATTCCTGTGACCTTACTGACAGGTTTTCTGGGGAGTGGTAAAACAACATTGCTGCATCGTTTGTTGGCGGATGATCGCATGGCACACACGGCAGTGATTATTAATGAAATAGGTGAGGTTGGCTTAGATCATTTATTGATAGGTCGACTTGACGATGACATTGTCTTGCTAAAAAGCGGTTGTGTCTGTTGTAGCATGAAAACAGAACTTTCAGAAACGCTTAAACTTCTTTACTGTCGTGCTGAGGCAGGAGAAATTCCTGTTTTTGACCGTGTTATTGTTGAAACAACAGGTATGGCTGACCCGATTCCCTTGCTTAAACTTTTGCTAGCAGATGAAAGTGTCGCGACTTTATTTAGTGTGCAAACTGTGATTGCTACGGTTGATACATTATTGTCCTTAAATGTCCCGCATCAGAGGACGGAGAGACTACGTCAAATCGCTGTTGCAGATAAAATCATTTTAACTAAAACAGATTTGTCGCATGCCTTTACAACATTTACCAAGCACATCCGTACTCTGAATGCGAGTGCTGAAATTATTGATGGTGCGGATGTGGCGGCTGTTGCTTTAGTGATTTTTGATCGTGAAAAGTATCCCGTAACACGTAATTTATCTGATACGCAGTGGTTTACACATCAGACAAATTCTCAAAACGCTTTCAATAACGCACCGCATCATAATATTTTTACACTGTGTTTATATGCCAACCAAGCTTTATCTTGGGCGCGTGTGACCCATTTTCTTCAGAAGCTGGCACGACTTTATGGCGTGAACTTGCTCCGAATCAAAGGATTGATTCAGGTGGAAGAGTCGTTACGACCGGTGATATTACACGGTGTTCAACATTATCTATTTCCCGAATCTTACCTAAATGCGTGGCCTGATGATGACCACAGATCGAGAATAGTGGTCATTTTTGAAGGGGAAATTCATCAACAGATCCAAGCATTATTTGATGCCATTGTGCTTGAGCCAATGACCACATAGCAGAACGCCTGCACCCACAATCCTCAGCATTTTCAATTGCGCAATTTAAGCGTAGGGGGATTTGCATCTTAAAAAAACAATTTGGTTGATCGTAATTTTTTAACGATTTCTCTATTAGGAGACACTCATGGAAGACAAATATATTCACTCGATTGAACAACATACCATTCAGCAAATCCCATTAAATGCGCGATACGGTAAGGCTCGGGATCTATTCACACTTTGGTTTGGTGGAAATTTGATGCTACTGACGTTTGTGACAGGATCAGTTTCAGTCACCATTTTTCATCAATCTTTTGTCTCTGCTATTTTAAGTATTATTCTAGGGACGCTTATTGGTGGCATCTTTGCCGCACTCCATGCCGCTCAAGGACCGCATCTCGGTGTCCCTCAAATGATTCAAACCAAAGGGCAGTTTGGTGCATATGGCGCGCTTCCAATCCTTGGAATCGTGGTCATCATGTATGTCGGCTTTCTAGCTTCAAATGCGACGCTGGCTGGACAAGCCATGAATTTGCTTATTCCCTCATTCAGTCAGTCATCCGGCATATTATTCACTTGTGTCGTTGCAGTGATCGGCACAATCGTTGGTTATCGATTAATTCATCTATTTACAAAAATAACTTTTGTGATCTCTGGTTTGGCTTTTTTGGCAGCATATGTGTGGGTGTTTTTTATTCAAGGTTTACCTTCAGACTTTTTCGCGCGTAATTCTTTTTCAGCTACAGGTTTTCTCGCTACGCTTTCGATTGCTGCACTGTGGCAGATTGCATATGCACCCTATGTCTCTGATGCTACTCGTCATCTGCCAAAAGAAACAGGCGCTAAGGCAGCGTTCTGGGCGACATATTGGGGATGTGGATTGGGTACCATCATTCCAATGTGTTTAGGGGTAACTATAGGATTGGTGACACCGGGTGGAGATGTTATCGCTGGGATGATCGCTTATGTACCTGAGATGGGGAGCGCGTTTATTTTGATTCTGGTCATTTCCATATCAGCGATCAATTCAATGAATTTATATTGTGGTGTACTGACTTTAATTTCTTTTATCCAGACATTTATTCCATCATTTATGCCATTGGCTAAGGGACGAATTGTGATTTCATTTTTGTTAATTGCTATTGCGCTATGGATTGGAATCAAAGCATCCAGTAATTTTCTGCCCATATTTATTAATTTTATTTTCTTGCTCATCTACGTACTTATCCCTTGGACGGCTGTAAATTTGGTTGATTATTACTGGGTTCGTCATGGGGAATATGATGTCGATTCGTTTTTCCACCAAGATGGGGGAATTTATGGAAAATTTAACGTTATGGCCGTTTCTGCATATATTTTTGGTGTCATTGTTCAAGTGCCTTTTATTGCGACAGACTTGTATACAGGTCCTATTGCCAAGGCGCTTGATGGTGCAGATGTTTCGTGGGTTGTCGGTCTAATTTTAACCTCTATTTTTTATCTGATGGGGATCAAAATTTTTGGTATCAAAGACCATTCATACAAGGCAAAAAAATAAATTACGGCACGGCTATTGTGATGATGCAGCCATCATATCACTTTGCCTATATTAGGTTTGCTACAGCCTATTTTTACTGCTTCTAAGGCTGTTTGATCATCAGATAAAATCTGGAGATGAGATCGCTATATTTCACTAGGGGGTGTATTTAAAAATTCAGTAGCACAGGATGAGGGCCTAGGCAATTTTAAAAATGAACGCTGCTCATCATGATTTACGTTTATGATTTTAAAACACAATCATTTAAAACACGATATTTTTAAGATCATAAACGTTTTGCAGTATTCAAAAATAATCGGCTTATTTTTTAGCGTTGCTTGTTGTTGAGCGTTGCACACCGCCAAGGGATTCACAGGCTGTTTTATAAATATCGTATTGTTGTTGAACCACTTCATCGAGAGGAATTTTAAATAATTCATCTCCAGATTTATAGCGATCGACGTACTCAGTGGCTTTTTCTTTACTCACCGCAAGTGAGCGTTCATGATAAGTATTAATTGAACTGTGGGCCAATTCTGCTGTTTCAATATTATTACATTGAAATTGGCTGAGTAGTTTTTCCGCAGTTTTAATTTCACTAGATGTGCCAAGTACACATCCTGTTAAGAGAATACTGGCACTTAACAAAAATGAGTTTTTCATCACAGATATTTAAGAAAAATGAGTGGCGGAATTGTAGGATGAATCGGGTATTAAAAATAGAGCCGCTCGGATATTGTTTTCATTTTAGCGACCAAATGCTGAATAAATAGCCAGCGAAATTTATTCAATTTTCTCTCTATTTTGCTAAAGCAATGATGTCAGCAATAAAAAACAACCTGAGGCAAATAATAAACTCAGCACCAATTGTTTAAATTGTTTTTCTGAAATTTTATAAAACATTTGCGCACCAATCAGCGCTGGAATACTCACTGTAAGAATGATCAGTACAAAATAGGGGAGATGGATCTTGTGGATGGTTCCTTGGCAGAGATAAATAATAATCGTAAACAACTGAATCGCAAAATTAAAATGTCTTAAAATATAACGTTGTTGTTGTTTAGGCAGATTTTTAAGCATCACCCAAGCTGATGGTGCTGCGCCACAAAAACCACCAAGACCACCTAAAATACCACCAATAAAACCAATGCTTCCATCTGCAAGTTTTCCCAATGCTTGAATACGAGGAAACACAGGAGCAAAGAACATGGTCGGACACCAAATCACTAAAAATAATCCAAGGATTGTTTTAAAGGTATTTCCATCAATGAGATGTAACAGATAGGTACCAAGAGGTACACCGATCAATCCTGCAATGATATAAGGGAGAACAAGGGAAAACGGGAGTTGATGTTTTTGTTCTTTCCCTAATGCAATGATATGGCTCCATAGAGAAGCAAACACCACCAATGGTGCTGCCAGCTGTGGCGGTAATACCCAAATCCAAAAAGACATCGCAATCAAGGCAAAGGCAAAACCTGTTAAACCTTGGACAAAGCCTGCAATCATGGCACCGAGAATAAAAATAAACCAAGTCATTTTTAAATTAAACAAAACTGAATAGGGTTAGAGCATAGCATTGAGATAGTCGATCTTGGTTGAATCAGCTGATTTTAAAAGAAATCGTGAGTTTCCATCATGACTTATTGAGATAAGCATATCTGTATCGTTAACATCTATACCATTAAAAACGATCAGGTGTATTAGATCATGAATAAAAATCCATGTAATAAAAAGCCTCTGATGACAGAGGCTGGTAATTAAGCGAATAGGAGATGATTTGTATTAATCATTACTTGGTTTTAAGGATTGCGTTAAACCATTAATATCACCGCCTTTAATGCCTAACTCATTCATTAAGCTATCAATCAGTGGAGCTTGAGAACGATAGCGCAGCGCACTATTGACCACTTGATCAGACAAAGCGATTTGATTTTGTTCACCAGATTCACTTGTTGTATTGGAACCTGCCATACCGCCTAAACCATTGACTTGAAGAATCTTGATATCATCAATATTTTCCATTGGTTTAACACTTTCACGAATGATTTCAGGCAAGTATTTCAATAAAGCTAAACGAATTTGCATCTCAACTTGTTCTGTTGAAAGCACGTTATTGGCTTCATTGACTGCACGCGTACCTTCAGCATCAACTTGATATTGCTTTTCTTGTGCCGCAGCAAGCAACATTTTTGCATCTGCTTCACCTTTGGCTTTTAAACGTATTTTTTCAGCATCCGCTTGTGCTGCAATACGCACTGCTTCAGCATCATCTGCAGCTGCTTGTTTAGCGGCTTCTGCTGCTACTGTAATCGCAATTGCATCTGTTTCAGCGACTTGCTTTGCAGCCACCAATTCAACGGCTTTTAAACGCTCTGCACGCTGAGTTTCACGAACAGTTGTCACTTCTTCTTCCGCTTTTACCGCTTGTGCACGTGCTTGGTCAGCCAACGCTTTGGCTTCAGATTCAGCACGTGATTTTTCAGCAATCGCAATTGCACGATCTTGCTCGGCCAATTCAATGGTTTTCTTTTGTTCGACTTGGGCTTTTTGGATCAACTGCGCTTTTTGAATATTTTCATTTTCAACATCACGTGCAGATGCAATACGCTTTAATTCGACTTCACGTTCAGCAGCAATTTGAGCTTCTTCTGCTTCACGTTTTTTTGCGGCTTCTTGTGTTGCAATTTCTGCCGATTGCTCAGCTTTACGAATGGCGATTTCACGCTCTTGTTGAAGTTTTGCATATTCTTCTTCACGTAGAATTTGCAAGCGTGCTTGTTCTGTTTCTAAGTTTTTTGCTTTAATGGCTAAGTCATTGTCTTGTTCAATGTCATTGCGTTTTTTACGGCGGTCTTCAATGGTTTCAGTCAGTTTGGTTAAACCTTCTGCATCGAAAGCGTTTTGAGGGTTAAAATATTCAAAACTGGTTTGGTCTAAACCTGTCAGTGAAACCGTTTCTAATTCTAAGCCATTTTTAAACAGATCTTCAGAAACTACTTGTTGAACTTTTTGAACAAAATCAACGCGTTTTTCATGTAGCTCTTCCATTGCCATTTCAGCGGCAACAGCACGCAGTGAGTCTACAAATTTACCTTCCACCAAATCTTTGAGTTCTTGTGGTGACATGGTTTTTTTACCCAAGGTTTGGGCAGCTGTTGCAATAGATTCAGCAGTTGGTTTAACCCGTACATAAAATTCAGCCATCACATCTACACGCATACGATCACGAGTAATTAACGCTTGATCTGTGGCACGTTTGACTTCAAGACGAAGGGTATTCATATTGACGGGAATCACTTCATGTAAAACCGGCAATACAATTGCACCGCCATTTAAAATGACTTTTTCACCGCCAAAACCAGTACGGACAAAAGAAACTTCTTTACTTGAGCGTTTATACAGGCGGGCGATAATAACCCCGATGACAATCAGTGCCACCAATATAATGCCTGCTAAAACAAGGATTTGATATAAGTTTGAATTCAACATTTTATTATACCCAGGTTTGTTATTGAAAAATTAAAGTGGCGTTGCTTGAAAGCCTAGTTTTGTTCTTTGTGTCAAAATCACACTTTGACCTTGTTGAAAGATTTCATCTAATTCTGGTTCAACCAAAATATAATGGGTCTGTCCAAATTGATCGATGACTTTGGCTTGTGCAGGGTAGTTTTGTTTTGCTTCACCTAAAATAATCTGAGCAGTACGCCCAATCAGTTCATCACTGTGAATCGCAGTGGTTTCATCTTTCGGTAAAATTTTTGCAACGAGTGCTGCACACACTCGGACAATTGGCATAGATAAAAAAAGACTGGCTGGCGCAATCAACCAAATAGAAAAATAATTTCCAGTGAAATTGAAAAATATACTTTGCACAATAAAACCAAATAGCGCATAAACAGTCAGAAAAATGATCAACCAAACCAAGACGGGGACACGACCAAGATAGAGCCAATCTAACAGTTGCACTAAAAGGTTGTGATCTGTATGGATGTCTAGATCCGCATGATGGGTTTCTAACAGTTGATCTGGAATAAATTGGTCTAAAAAACCTTGTGAGGTTGAACCAATAATAAGGAGTAAACACTCCACAATACCCAATAAAAACATCAGGCACAGACTGACACTAAACAGTAAGTTGGATGAGTGTGTAAATAATTCCCACATATTGTTCTACTCAAAATTATTGTTGCGCGTTTTTATAAATAAAATTTTTAATTTGAACTGAATAATTAAATGATCATCAGTTAATTCAATTAATAAATTAAGTTTATCGGTTTTGTCGTAGTATTGCAACAAAATATTTTATGATATTAATTAAAATCAATATCTTATAATTTAATATATTCTTTTATATTTTGGAAATTGCTTGAAAAGTAATGCTTGCATTTTAGCCAACTATTCCTTATAACTGATTGAGTTTACAGAGGGAACTGAAGACAAAAAAATACGCAATGATTGGGGTGATCACTGCGTAGAACAACGAATCTGCTTTCACAGTTCGGTTAAGGAGAAATGTTATGAACTTTGGGGATTGTTCATAACTTAAGTTTGATAGTAGAGGTTCCCCTCTGTAAATTCATTGGTATTCACGTAAACAAGTGTTAAATCTCGTAAACATGATTAAAATGTGAACAACATTAACTAAAAACAAGATGTTAATCAATGTTTTTAAACATATTATTTAAAATAAATAAATTTTGCGCTATGTTTTCTCGATTAATCTTTTGTCTGCTTTTTCATGCAAATGTGACAGTTTTTATCAGCTATTTGAGTTAATTTTGCTATCGTTTAAAGCTTAAATTGCAGCTTTCAAAAGTGCTGATTAGTCTATGCTATTGAACTCAATTTACTCTATCGCGTCATGTTTGAGTATGTTGATTGAGATGCAGAAATACGATTTTAAAAATCAATACGCTATAAACTGTGATTTAAGGCTAATTATTTAATTTTTTACGAATTTATATTGTTATCGTAACGATTATGCAAAAAACAAAACAACAGCATTTTTTGTGAATTTTAATTCAAAAATTATATTAAAGATTTCGTTCTCAATTTTAGTTCTGGTTTTGCTTGCAATCATGCCGTATTTTTTCATAATAGCCTTTCCTGTCTTGATTAGCTTTTTACCATGTCACCATTAGAAATATTCGCGGTTATTATCAGTATTATTGGTGTCACATTGACGATTAAGCGAAATATGTGGTGTTGGGTATTTAACTTCTTTGCCTTTGTTTTATATGCCTATTTATTCTTTGAATTTAAATTGTATGGTGAAACAATCTTACAAGTGTTCTTTATGGTGGTGAATTTTTATGGTTTTTATCACTGGCTAAAAGGCAAGCAGCAAGATCATGAGATTCGAATAGAGCCGATAGCCGTACAAACCGTGATTCTGCAAATGATCATCGCAGCTGCTGGAGGGGTAATATTTGGTTTATCGCTACACTATTTTACTGATGCTGCTTTGCCTATGTTAGATTCCCAACTGGCTGCATTTAGTTTATTGGCAACCTATTGGACCAGCCGTAAACATATTGCGACTTGGGTGCTTTGGGTCTTTGTTGATATCGTCTATGTAGGGATGTTTATGTATAAAGAATTATTCCTAACAGCTGCTTTATATGCAGCGTTTGTTGGACTGGCTGCATTTGGATGGTGGCAATGGGAACAGGTTAAAAAGAAACAATCGGCGAGCATGTATAAAGGAATTTAACATCATTATTTAAGGGGCTGCCATGATTATTGATTTTGTTCAAATACAAAAACAAAAGTTTGAAGAACTTGTTGAAAGAATCATGGCTCAACCTGAGCAATATCTCGACTTTGATTCAGTCTCTGATTTTTACAAAGCCCCATGGTTAGATCAGTTCCCACAGGGCACAATGTGGAGCACTTCTGGTTTGGATGATGGCGCAGAAGAATTTTGTATTCAGATCAAATATAGAGCGCTGATTTTTAATATAGAAATTCAATCAACGTCTATCGGTTTAAAATTTAACAGTAAAACTATCAGAGTTTATAAAAAAATATAAAGCCAAGTTTTTTGGTTAAGCCTTTGAAAAAATATTTTATTTAAATCAAGCTTAAAACTGAATTCAAATGATTTTTGGGTGGTGCTGACACATTGATGTGTGCACTGAATTTAAATGACCATATTGATGGTGTGCAGTTTAAAACAGTATGACAATCAATACAGTGATTTAAGCCAATCTCATTGGATATTTCCAGTTTTTATTCTGCTAAAATGATGTTTCAAATTGTGAGCTTTAAAATTGATTTTTTGAGTATGTTTAAATATAGGTTAAAAATAAATTAGGATAAATTAACAATAAAATTATAAAGGTGAAAAATCTTGTTTTTAAAGTATTTGTATCTAACTTGGCGTATAGCCTAAAATAAGTTAAATGTTGACGGATATATCCAGTAAAATAAAAAACGATTCAATTCTGTCAGCGGAAAATTTTTTTTATTGAAATATTGGGAAAAAATTAAAGTTAAAATTGATAAAATAAATGTGATAAAATGATTATTCTTCAGAAAACATTTGCAAATAATATAAAGGATTAATATTCTAATCGTCAGGTTTATTTAGAATAAAAATCTATATTTTAGAAATACACTTATATAAAATTACTGGAGTGTTATATTTAACTGATGAGCAAAGATAAATAAAGCGACGGATAGAAGTTCACAATTTTATGGATTGGTTATTATATGGAACAAAAAAGTAGGATGGCAACACAGTCCTCAACGGAACACTTCATGCATGATGTCATGATCATGAATTGGAGTAATCTCAAGAAGTGTAGCCTTGTTCTATTCTTGGGCGGTATTGCTGTTTTATTGTGGATTGTCTGGTGGTTTTTTAGCAACGCTCAAGTTGAGCTACAAGCTTGGATTAATCAAGATTTTTACCCTATTTATTTACGATTATTATTTTTTGCAGCAATTGGTTTCTTTGCACTTATTTTTATTATTCGTGCTTTAAATAAAAATTCTATTTTTGAAATTATAACTCCGTATATAACCATCGGATATTTTGGTCTTATCTTTGTTTTTGGTGCGCATTGTATTGGCATTTTTAGCCCAGCATCGGTTGCTGGTTATGTCAGTTTGGTCACGGTTGCATTGGTATTATTTGAACGAAAAGTGGTGTATATAATCGTCATTCCAATCACTTGTTTTATGTTAATCAGCCTTGGATTAAGTCTGATGCATAAAATAGCCTATGCACCAATTTTTAGTGAACACTTACAATCCATGTCGGTATATAAAAATACATTTTGGGTGTTTTGCATGTTGTATTTTTATATTCCGATATTTTTAGCAAGCCTGATTTTATTTGAAATTCTCTTGACTCAGTGGCGCAAAAGAGAGCAAATGATTCAGCAAATTAGTGTACTCGATCCGCTTACAGGTATTTATAACCGGAGGAGAATTGGTGAGAATATTGACTTATTAAAACAACAGCAAAGTCCTTTTGCGATCGTGTTATTAGATTTAGATTATTTTAAGAGTGTTAATGATCAATATGGGCACGATATTGGGGATGCTGTTTTAAAACAGGTTGCAAAAATTTTAACTGAAAATATTCATGAGCAAGATGTTGTTGGGCGATTTGGGGGTGAAGAGTTCATTATTCTCATGAGCAATGGCGCATTAGAAAATGCAATGAGTCTTGCTGAACGATGTCGCCAAGCAATAGAAAAAGAAAAAATTCGATTAGATCATCAGCAGACCATCAAAGTGACGGCAAGTTTTGGTGTTGCAGTATCAACGAATCCTTTTTTAACAACAAAAGAGGAGTTGATTCGTCAGGCTGATCAAGCCTTATATCTGGCAAAAAACAATGGGCGTAATCAGGTTTGTCATTTCTTTGAAATAGAGCTTACCCATTCATTTGGATACAAACAACGCGGTTAAACCGTTTCAAATTTTTTGCGATAAACTAGACTTGTGATAAGGGTAATTAGACAAAGCACAACAATATAGTACACAGCACCAATATCGCGATATAAACTCAACCATTGTACCAATGGTAGGGTTAAGCCACCTGCAATTGCGTATGCAACATTGTATGAGAATGAAATTCCTGAAAAGCGAATTGGGGCAGGAAACATCTTGACCAAGCTATAGGAAACTACACCGACTGTGCCAGAAAATAGACCAAGCAACATGTACAATCCGAAGATGGTTGAATGAGCGGCATGACCTAAACTGTAATAAAAAAGACCTGCAGTGATTGCCACACTGAGCGATCCTAAACAAATTACGCGCCCAGCACCAAAACGATCAGCGAGCAGACCTGCCAATATACAACCCAACATTTGCATCAGAATTGCCATGCTTTGCATTTGAAATGCATCCGCACGTGGAAAGTTAAAGGTGGTGGTCAGTAAATTGGGGGTAGATAGGATAATCACCACAACACAACCGGTCAAAAACCAAGTAAACAGCATCCCGATGACAACTGCAGATTTATGGGATGCCAAAACTTGTTTGATAGGTAGATCTTTTGAGAGTTCTTTACGCGCCTGCATCGCTTTAAATACTGGGGTTTCTTTCAGATAACTTCTTAGATATAAGGCAATTAATCCAAAAACTCCGCCGACTATAAACGGGAGACGCCAAGCCCAAGCATGGATTTCTGCTTCGCTAAACTTAAGTGAAATAAACAGCGACATCAGTGCGCCCAGTAAGATCCCCAGTGACAAACCAGCGGTAAGCAAACCATTGGCAAAACCAATTTTCTTTGTCGGTACATGCTCTGAAACAAATGTCCATGCTGCAGGAATTTCTCCACCAATCGCAATACCTTGAACCACGCGCATCAACAACAATAACAGTGGGGCAGCTAAACCAATGTCTGTATAAGTTGGCATTAGACCGATAAACAAAGTGGGGAGTGCCATCAGTAAAATGGATAAGCTAAACAGGCGTTTACGTCCTACGAGATCACCAAAATGCGCCATGATCACGCCACCTAACGGACGAAAGAAATATCCTGCGGCAAAAATTCCGTAAGTATTCAGCATTGCCCAAAAAGGACTTAAAGAGCTGGGAAAAAATAGTTCAGCAATGATTTTTGCGTAAAATACATAAATGACGAAATCATAAAATTCGAGCGCACCGCCCAGAGAAGACAATGCAAGGGTTCTTTTTGCTTCTTTATTGAGGCCCAATTTTTCGTCCATGATGATGCAATGCCTTAAAAGAGATATTGAATGTGAATGTAATCATTTTAATTGACTATTTTTTACTTAAAAAATCAATATTTATTTTTATGCATCCTACTTATTTTTATAGGTGATCGAGGCGACTTAAAAATCATTTTTGCTTTAAAAGCATTGCGATAAGCTAGATTCTAATAGATTTAAATATTGATCACTTACAGGCGAATCAGCCATGGGATAACACTTAGAATAATACCGCATACAGACATAATCATTGTATTTTCAATAAAATAAGGAAAAATCATCAAAGTAATGCCACAGATAAAAGGCATGTTCATTCGCTGTCTTTTCCCATAGATAAAATAGCCTAAGCCAATTGAGCTAAAGATCAAGCCTAAGAATAGGGGTGCTGTATTCATTATTTTCCACGATAGACTGGACGTTTGTTATTTACACGATCATGATTAAAAATGGCTTAAAAGACAAGCTGTCATTTGGCTTAGGTAAATAGAAATTCATTTGTACATAACCTACATACTTTTGCACAATAATTGAATTGGAAAGCGCATTTCAAATGCTACACTCATCTTTATTCAATTTACATTTGATCAAGGTACAAGATAATGAGTGCCGTGTTACCTGTCGCCCAACGTGGTGAAGACGTTTTAAAATTAATCGCAGCGCCTGTGGCTGAAGCTGAGTTTTCAAGTACTTGGCTAAACGAATTATCCAAGGCCTTACAGGCCACCATGTTAGAGCGTAATGGTGTGGGGATCGCCGCACCACAAGTCTATGTTTCTAAACAGGTGATTATTGTTGCTTCAAGAGCGAATCCTCGCTATCCAGACGCACCTGAAATGGATGCAATCACAATGATTAATCCTGAAATTTTAGAGAAATCTGAACAGACCATCTTGGGTGAGGAAGGGTGTTTAAGTGTGCCCAATGAAAGAGGGCAAGTGGCTCGTGCTGAAGCAGTTACTGTACAATTTTTCACGCTGACTGGCGAAAAGATTATCCAGCAATTTCATGGTTTTCCTGCACGCATTGTGCAACATGAAATCGACCATTTAAATGGGATACTGTTTGTTGAAAGACTTTAATCTGAGCAAGCTTGGCTAAAAATATATCTTTAATTTTATCTTTAATTTTAGCCAAGCTTTTCTACGTAGAATTGCTAATTGGATATTGTTAATTGGACTTTGCGCGCTGCAAAGCACCATTCCATAAGCTTAAATGATATTGTCTTTGGTCTGCGCTCATCTTCGGCTCAAAAGCACGATCTAATTGCCAAGATTCGGAAATCTCACCGAAGTTATTAAAAACACCTGCCTTTAATCCTGCCAATGCAGCAGCACCCCAAGCCGTAGACTCTAAAAGTTTAGGGCGTAGCACAGGTACATTTAAAATATCTGCCTGAAATTGCATCAGCATATCATTTTGACTTGCACCACCATCTACACGTAATTGTTTTAAGGGTTGTGCAATATCCGATTGCATCGCAGTCAACACATCAGAAACTTGGAAGGCAATGGATTCTAAGGCTGCTCTGGCAATATGTGATTTATTGGTTCCACGTGACATTCCACAGAGTAAAGCGCGTGCTTCACTGTCCCAATGTGGCGCTCCTAAACCTGTGAAGGCTGGAACCAAAACGACACCATCTGTAGTGTCAACTTGGCAAGCTAACTTTTCAACTTCAGCACTATTTTTGATAATTCCTAAACCATCTCTTAACCATTGCACAATCGCACCAGCCATAAATACACTGCCTTCTAAGGCATAATGAGATTGGTCTTGGCATTTCCATGCTAAGGTGGTGAGTAATTTATTTTTGCTATATTGAATATCTGTTCCAGTATTGAACAGCATAAAACAGCCTGTTCCATAGGTATTTTTGGCTGTTCCAGCTTCAAAGCATGATTGTCCAAAGAGAGCAGACTGTTGATCACCTAATACGCCACAAATGGGAATTTCCGCACCAAGAAGCCCTGTGGCGGTATTGGCAATATAACAATCGGATTGAATGATTTTAGGCAGAACACTCGCTGGGATATTAAATAATTCAATTAATTCAGTATCCCATTGCTGCGTTTTTAAATCCATCAACATGGTACGTGAAGCATTACTTGCCTCGATGACGTGCTCGGAACCTTGGGTTAAATTCCAAATCAACCAACTGTCGACTGTACCGAATGCTACATGATTTTGTTCAGCCAGTGCTCTTAAGCCTTGCACATTTTCCAATAACCAAACCAGTTTTCCAGCACTAAAATAAGGATCGATTCTTAATCCTGTTTTTTTGTGAATTTTTTCAGATAAATTGTTTTGAACTAACTGATTGCACCAGTCTGTAGCGCGGCGGTCTTGCCAAACGATGGCAGGGGCAAGTGGTTTACCTGTTCGCTTATCCCAAACTACAGTGGTTTCACGTTGGTTGGTTAAACCAAGTGCTTTAATGTCTTTGGCCAATAGTCTTGCCGATGCGATTGCTTGCTGTACGACGGTGATTTGTGTGGTCCAAATCTCCATGGCATCTTGCTCAACCCAGCCCGAATGTGGGGTTTTAATTTGGGTTTCCCGTTGAGCAGAGGCATATACCTTTCCGTGCTCATCGAAGATAATTGCTCTGCTAGAGGTCGTTCCTTGATCAAGTGAGAGTAAATAGCTCATCTTTTTTATATTTGTCCCTTGAAAAATAGTGATAGTAGCGCAATTATAGAACTAGGCGCATCATTTGATATAAATGTAGTGAATTATCTGCTTAATTTGCAACAATTATGTTATGATGGCCGTGTTATCTGGGGATGTTATTGGCTTCGACGCCGATGATGAAGCTCATAGATGCATGCCGAGAGCGCATTTTCTCTCGTAAATCAAATTTGCATATTTTAGTCGCAAACGACGAATCTTACGCTCTAGCTGCCTAAGGGCAGCTTGTCCGCTTCACTGAATACTTGTGGTCAGTGGACCCGACTGTAGCGCACGCACACAAGTCCGTATAAAGTCAAGCCTCGGGGCTTTATACTAAACTTAGAGGATCGCGTTTTGTACCCTGTTCGTCGGGTCACTTAATGTTAAAATAATTGACGATATCTAAGCATGTAGTATTCTCGAGTGTAGTGTTGGCGGACGCGGGTTCAACTCCCGCCATCTCCACCAAATTTGTAAATCATGATCTGTCACTTAGTTATACGATGTATCATGAAACTTAATAAAGCCTTGAAATTTAACAGTTTCAGGGCTTTTTTAATGCCTAAATATCTATCATGGACATAGACAGGCATTATTTGAAAATCACTTATCCATTCTGCATATCGCTTAATTAATATTTGCAAGCAATTTCCAAGTCGATCAAAGCTAATTTAACTTTCATAAAATGAAAGTTAAATTTCCATAATTAATGTTCTCGTGTTCTTTTGATCCACCTAAGCTACGTCTATACCTTTAATAAATTATGGAGTCGTAAATGAAAGGGAAGATTGCTTTAGAAGAACATTTTGCAATTCAAGAGACACTTGGTGATTCAGAAAGATTCTTTGTACCAGATGTTTGGAGAACTAAGCGGAGTCAATTACTAGATATAACTGGGGAACGTTTACGCCGTATGGATGAAACGGGTATTGAATACTCAATCATTTCTTTAAATGCACCAGCGATTCAAGCGATACCAGATCCCAAAAGAGCTGTTGAAGTTGCAGAAATTGCAAATGACACCTTAGCTGAATTAATCGCTAAACATCCCGATCGCTTTGGGGCCTTTGCTGCCTTACCATTACAAGACCCAGAAGCAGCGACAAAAGAACTCAATCGCTGTGTAACAGAACTCGGTTTTGCGGGTGCTTTAGTAAATGGTTTCTCAAATTTAAATAATGATGAAACAGCAAAATATTATGATGCTGAGGAGTATTTAGATTTTTGGGCTGAGGTTGCTAAACTCGATGTACCATTCTATTTACATCCGCGTAATCCACTTTTAAGTCAGCAATTGGGTATCAAAGATCATCCTTGGTTAATGGGTCCTGCATGGTCATTCTCAGTTGAAACAGGTGTACATGCACTGCGTTTAATTGGTTCCGGTTTATTTGATAAGTATCCAAATATTAATATTATTTTAGGACATCTAGGCGAGTTAATTCAAAATAATATTTGGCGTACATCGCATTGGGCATCGGCGAATGGTCGTAATCCACTCGGTGTAAAAGCAGAAAAACCATTTATTGATTATTTCCGTAAGAATTTTTATTTAACAACAAGTGGTAACTTTCGAACAATTACCATGAAAAATGCAATTGATGAAATTGGATCTGATCGTGTTTTATTCTCAAGTGATTATCCATTTGAAGACATGGAAGAAGCGACACATTGGTTTGATCATGCCGAAATTGGTGAGAATGATCGAGAAAAAATAGGCCGTCATAATGCACACAAATTATTCAAGTTAAGCATTTAAAGTAGCTCAAGCCAATAACAATGATTGTTATTGGCATTTTTAATGCAGTAAAAGGATTTTATGATGAAAATAATACTAGATATACAGCAAGCCGTTGATACTAGAAAATTATCTCTGCAACAGTGGATAATATTTATACTTTGTTTTTTGGTGATTCTAGCAGACGGTATTGATACGGGGGTAGTTGGGTTTATCGCTCCTGCATTGTTAGATGATTGGGGGATCACTAAAAATGATCTACGCCCAGTGATGAGTGTTGCCTTAATAGGAATGGCGATTGGAGCAATATTTGCAGGAATATTAGCAGATAAGATTGGAAGAAAATGGGTCATCATTGGTTCGGCATTTATTTTTGGCGTTTTAACCATACTGACAGGTACTTCAAATAACACGACTGAAATGGTGATATATCGATTCCTAACGGGATTAGGACTTGGCGCTGCAATGCCAAATGCTGCAACACTTGTATCTGAATATATGCCAGCACATCGCCGTGCATGGATGGTGAATTTATTATTTTGTGCACTACCGCTTGGTATTACGATTGGTGGTGTTTTATCAGCAGGACTTCTATCAAATCATGGTTGGAAAATGGTCCTCTATATAGGCGGGGCTATTCCTGTAGTGGTTGCCGTTGTATCAATTTTTCTTTTAAAAGAATCGCTACATTTTTTGATTAAAAAACAAGGACAAGTCGAAGCATTAGAAATTGTAAAAAATATACAGGGTAAATTTATCGATGCAAAATTAGTTCCTGTTACACCTCTAGATGCTGATTTAAATGAAAAAAATACCAATCCCGTTGGTCTTGTCGTCGGCAAGTTTATTGTACCCTCTGCAATGATGTGGCTCTGCTGCTTTATGAGTTTATTGGTATTTTATGTACTTACAAGCTGGATGCCCACGCTTCTTAAGGAATCAGGATTTACACCGGAACAGTTTAGTTTAGTCACAGCAGTTTTCCCATTTGGTGGCGTTGCAGGAACAATCCTCATTGGTTGGTTTATGAGTAAGTATGACGTGAATAAAACCATCACTTTTGCATATTTTATATCAGCCGTATTATTCGTCATAACAGGATTCCTTACACAAAATATTTATTTACTCGCATTGTTTATTTTCTTAGCTGGCGCAGGTTTGGTTGGCGCACAATCCTCATTGCCATCTTTAGCTGCGATATTTTATCCTGCAGAATGCCGTGGAGTTGGTGTTTCATGGATGCACGGATTAGGCCGTTTTGGTGCTATTTTCGGGGTATTTTTCGGCGCTTATATTTTCACATTTAATCTCGGTATGAGTGGTATTTTCTTCGTACTTGCAGTGCCTATTTTAATTTCGGCGCTAGCGCTTTATTTGAAAGGGCGTTATTCAACTTCTAACGTGACAATTCCTCAAACTTCAAAAGTTTAAATAAAAAAACAATAACGACTACCTCAATTATTTTCAGGTAGTCAGGATTTTTACACCTTAAAAATTTAAGTAAAAAAGGTACATATCATGAAGAATATATTTTTTCTTGGATTAGTCGGCCTCACGACAACGCTTCCTACAATTACAAATGCTGAATTTATCAAAGATCGTAAAATATCGTTAACGACAAAAAATTATTACTTTGATAGAGATTACATAAATAATGTTCCATATCCTGCAGCAAAAGATTGGGCTCAAGGTTTTATCCTAAATGCTAAATCTGGATATACCAGCGGAAACGTAGGATTTGGTTTGGATGTTCTTGCTTTAGCAGGTTTTAATCTTATGGGAAATAATAAAGATTATGCTGCTTCAGGTTTATTGCCTGTAGATAGAAACAATGAGCGTCCTGATCAGACAGGAGAGTTGCGTTGGACCCTGAAAACCAAAGTAAGTGATTCGACAGTTCATATCGGGACACTTTCGCCAATGTTTCCAGTAATTTTTTCAAGCCCCGCACGGCTATTCCAACAGAATTACCATGGTGCACACGTGCAGTTTAATGAAATAAAAGATCTTAAACTTCATGGATTATATGTCGATCGAGTCAATCATAGGGACTCTACGAACTATGAAAAAATTCGTATAGGAAATATCAATGGGCGATTTAAAACAGCTGCTGAGTCTTCAGGCTTATATATGCTTGGTGCTGAATATCAATTTAGTGAAGGCGTTAAAGCAGATCTATATCACGCAAATTTGTATGATGTATATTATCAAAATTTTATTGGTATCAAAACCAAACATGATGTCGGAATCGGTCATGTTCTTGGTGATTTTAGAGCGTTTCTCAGTGAAGATGCTGGAAAAGAATTAGCAGGGAAAATAGACAATCAGCATTTAAGTGGGATCGTCGGTTTAAATATTCAAAATCATACCTTGAGTTTAGGATATATGCACTCTTTAGGTGATACTGCAATGCCAACATTGAGTCATGCTGAACCCGCAGTATTTATGGATAGTATAAGTGCTGATTTCACCAATCAAAATGAAAAAGTTATCAGTGTTCGATATGACTATGATTTTAAAGATACTGCTTTAGATGGTTTAAAATTTATGGCGAGATATAGCCAAGGAACTGATATCGAAATTCCTCGGTTAAAGGGTGAGGTATTTGAAGAAGACTCTTTCGATTTTGATCTAAACTATCGCATACCTCGTGGAATGCTCAAGGGTGTTGGTATCCGTGCTCGCTATACGCGTTATCGTAATGATTTACCTAATGAGAGAATCGTATTCAGACCTGCCAATGAAACGAGGGTCAATGTTGATTACACGTGGAAATTTTAAAGCATAAAATAAATGGAATGTTATTGGTGGTTCACTTATAACATTCCAAGAGAATTCAATAATTAATATTGTCTTTGGTAAAGTTAATAAAATCTTTGACAACCTCTCTCTTTTTTAATTTTGAATACACCATGTAAAGTGATAATTCAGATGAATGATTGTCTTTAAAACACTCAATTAATATACCATCTTCTAATTCTTGTTTGACCTCGTGATATAAACGATATCCGATACCAAATCCTTGAATCATCCATTGGTGCGTAACTTCAGCATTATTACTCTTTAAATAAGGGTGTACATGAACCTCAAATATTTCGTCATTTATGCTGTATTTCCAATCTTGGTATATGTGGCGATTTCTTATTAGGCAAATGCAGCGATGATTGAGTAAGTCTAAGGGGTGTGTAGGATAGCCAAATTTATTAAAATATTTGGGTGATGCACAGAATATACGTCTAGTGTCGAGTAAAATCTCTGAGTTGTAGATTACATTATTGGGTTGTTCGAGTTGAAAAAGGATATCGAGTTCATTTTCCACAAGATCCATTTTCGAGTCAGAAAGAATGAGTTCGATTTCTAGATTTGGATGTGGTACGCTGAATTTTGCTATTAAATCACCTAACTTACTGCGGCCAAGATAATTTAAGCTACCAATACGTAATTTACCTGCAAAAGAATTCACATTTTGAGAAACCTCTTCATGAACTTGTTTCATTAAAGATGATATGTAAATACTGCGATCTAATAATAATTTACCAGCCTCGGTTAAATCAAATTGTCTAGCAGATCTGTTAATAAGCCTCTTACCATAAAAATATTCAAGTTTTGCTAACTTTCTACTTACCGTTGGCAGGGGAATATCCATTTCAATGGAAGCACGCGTCATTGATTTTGATGAGGCTAATGTTATAAAGAAATCTAAATCACTAATTTCATTTTGCATAATTTGCTTTCCGTAGCATAAATCAATTTAATTTTTGCATAGCACACGTCTGTCCAAAATATAATTGATGCTTTTTAAAATTAAATTTGAAGTGTTTGATGAGTTGTTAACTTTTTATTTTTTTCAAAAATCCCATTTTCATTAAAATTTAAAAATAACGATTTGACTTGCAGTGGTCATTATAACAGTAGTTAGGATGGTTGTGAGAAAAATTAATATTTTGAAAAATATAAGTTTAATTTAAAAACTGTAAATAAAATTGAATAAAAAGTGTTATAGCTAAATATGCCATAGAAAAATATGATTCTTTTAAAACTAAATCAAAGAACTTCTGTATTGAGCAGTATGGTAAGTATTTTTCATTAAATACTCAGCCTGTAAAGCAAAAAAAAGAGGAGTGCGCACAAATAACATTCAATAAATTAGCAAGAAGGTTAGATAAATACTGCGTGACCAGTTTCAACACATTAAAAACGGTGTAATAAGTACGATGTATTTTAGATAATTTCTCAATATGATTAAGTTTATGATATTTATATATTTTAGTTAAAACTCTTCTTTTTGACATTTTTTCTGACACTTTCTTTGACATTTTTTTGATTTTTTTTATTAAAAAATTGACTAAATAACTGAAATACAATAATAATGATTTGACATTTTCTTTGACATTTTTTCTGACAAAATATGCCTGAACAAAGTAAAACATGGATAGATGAAACGACGTTAAAAGTCATGACATATAAATCAGGCTTTTTTACTTTTCAATTGGGTTTTGAACATACTCAAGTCCAAGCGATGCTTAATCGTGTCAATGATTCACAAAAGCGCTTTAACAAAACCCCAAGTTTGCCCTTAATTATTGATCAAGTGCAGGATAAGGTATTAGCAAGCAGTATTTACAGTTCCAATACTATTGAGGGAGGGCAATTTACAGAACAAGAAACTGCAAACATATTAAAACAAGACCCTAAGACTATTCAAAAGTCAGAAGAGCGAAGACTGACAAATTTAAAAGAATCTATTGAATGGATAAAAAAAACCAGTTCTAAACAGTTAAAGCCTGTAGATGGTAAGCCTTTTGAACTTTCTACGATGTTTCAATTACATATATTGGTATCTCAGAATTTAGAAGAGCAACATAATCCAGCAGGGCAGTTACGAAATAACCAGCCAACTCAAAAAACAATAGTTGGTAATGATTCTCATGGAGGGACCTATCGACCACCCAAGTGCATAGAGGATATTGAATATCTTATTCAGGCGTGGATAGAATGGTTAAATAGTCCAAACGTAATTAATCAACCAGCGATAATTAGAGCAGGGCTAGCACATTATTATTTTGAGCTAATTCACCCATTTTGGGATGGTAATGGACGTACTGGGCGTCTGATTGAAATGTTTATTCTTGAGCAGTCAGGATATCGGTTTAGTTCATCTGCTATTTGGAAGTATTATCAAACGAATATCCATGAATATTTTGCTTTATTCAATCAGTGTAGAAAACTAGCTGATAAAAAGGAAGATAATCCTAATCAGCCATTTATTGAATTTATATTGAATGGTATGTTTGAAACAATTGAATATCTTCATGATGAAAGTAATAAATTAATCGGATATTTGCTTTACCAAACAGCTTTAAATAACGCTAAATTTAGGAAGGAAATTTCAGATAGACAATTCAATCTTATTCATAATGTGATGCGAGTGATGAGTGAAAGTAATAAATTTTTGTCAAAAGCAGAACTTTACCGTATTCCACAAATCCAGATTTTATATGATAGAAAAACCGAAAGAACATTTTATAGAGATATTGATAAGCTTGTTGAATTAAAATTTTTATCTGAACAGGATGGATTGGTCGTTATGGGAAATTGATTAATAAGTGAATCCTTTAATTTCTTGTATCAACAATTTCAGCGCTTTTTCATGCCTAAATATCTATCATGGACATCTACAAGCACGATTTGAAAATCACGTACATTACAAATAGAGTATGATACATCGCTATGACTTTCACTATTTTGAGTTGAGTATACTTGATGAAAAAAATATTAATGTTGCTGATCAGTCCTGTAATTGCTGGTTCTGTGTATAGTGCTGAAGATTGGTCGAAAAAACATCAATCCTATGTATTTTTACAAAATGAAGAACCTCAATATGGGAATAAAAATAGTGAAAATGTTGATTTTTTTGAGTTGTCAAAGCAACAAGAGCAAGATCGTATCGCTCAACGTGATGTAAATGTCGCAAAAATGTATGAAAATCGAGCAAATACTTCTAATATGAGTCCATTTGAAAGATCTCAATATCTTCTGAAAAATAATGATACTTATGCTTTGAATGCACATGAAAGCGAACAACAGCTAAAATCATTGCAAAAGGCCCGCAATAGAGGGGTAATTTCAGAGCGCGATTATCAACAGAAAATGATTAAGCAAAATCAGATGCCTTTAGAACAGAAGAATAATCAACTTAAATATTCAATCCCTGTAGGGGAGTGATGATGAATATCTTTAAAAGTGATTGGCGTTGAATGGGTTTTTTAATTATTCATTTTTATATAGAAGTACCTTAAGGTACTTTTTTTAACACATTAAAAATTCAACTTCTCTACAGGTTGAAATCGTGATAAGCAATTCTATAATCTTTCGTTATCTTTGATTTAAGTTTTTATCATAGTATTTACGATTCATCCGTATTACCTAAAAAAATAAGTTAAAATGTAATTATATTAGAGGTTTAGAATAAAAATAAACTAACTCTGGATCACCATCATCAAGATTTTCTATGTGACCGCTCGCAATAAATCCAGAATTTAGTAATAACTGCTGCATTGGCAAGTTAGATCGATTCGTTGTGGTAAAAAGCTTTGGATGTTGGCATTTAGCCTTTAATGCGTTCAGTAATACACGTCCCGTACCACAGCGACGATAAGGTTCTGCGACCATCAGCATCTCAATAAAACCGCATCCGAAAAAATGGTAATTTAAAACGCCGTAGCCCATTACTTTTCCATTTTTTTCAACAAGAAAGCAGACACCCTGCATACACCAATTGTGGATTTGCAATATTCGCTGCGGATCGTGTGAGGCAACACTGTCGATAGCGATTAAGTCTTTAGTGTCAGTTTCAGTCGCTAGGCGAATAAGCATATGTTCATTTATATCAGTCATTACGCTATTCACTATAGCAAAATATATAGACCAATTTAAAATTATGGTCGTGATAAGAAATTCTAGATAGTTTCTTTATAGATCAATCGCCTAATAATAGCCTTGCCGCAAAAAATAGAATCAGGGCAGAGTAAAGATATTTTACTTTGAGGTATTGATACTGTTGCTAAACACAATGAGTATAGGGCTTTGAATCATGCGAAGAATAAAGTGCTCAAGTGAGCCTAAATCAGATATAAGCTCATTTGAAATTATAGGCTTAAGCTACTCTATTTCTTCTTTTTATCACAACCGATTACGCTGGCATCGGTGATGATGTTCTTACCGTCTGTGTACAGTGTGATATTGCAAAAGTAATCGATAACAGTCCGATTTTCTGTATATCCAGTCTTCCGATATACTGGTTCGCTACCAACTGGCATTTGGCCAACCACGCCGCCGCCACCGATTCCAACCATGGTCGTCTTTTGGCCAATATACTCAACACCTGTCTGCACGAAAACTTTTTCTGGTGTTACATGAGTCTGCACTCGATTCCACCCATAGAAGCCACCACTACCATACGACGATGGACCTAGACCATGATCAGGTTTGCCAAATATTTTAAATGCATTACTGGCTGGTTGCCCGACTAGTTTTTGTGCAGCCACTTCGACTTCATTGGGTTTGGTGGCCAAGGTGGCGCAAGCGCTGATACTAAGCACCATGAGGGTGATACAACTATATTTGAATAAAGGCATGGAAAAGACTCCTGAAATAATCAATGTTATACGTACAGAGCAGAGCGAGATATTAATTCATCATAATTTATTATTTGGTATATATTTCACACGATTATATTGCATAACTATTGATAGTCAAAAGCCCATTCTTACTAAAATAATTTGGTGTTAACTTTCCTCTGCTCATAGTCCATTGATGATCTTTTTAGAAGGCGAGATCCTCGTATTGAGAACTGTTTTGGATAAACTTTATTATGTTGGGTTTGTTAATCAATATATTGATTTAATTGTAAATATTTCATAAATATCAAGTTGTGGTGAGCACGAACATCAGAATAAAAATAAGTAATGCCAATTCAAAATTTGAGTTTAGTGATGAATTATTCTAAGATTTAGAACAACTAAAAGTTAACTTATAAATGATAGATATTTCACAAAATAATTTACGGCATGGATGAAAAATTATGGCTAAATACAATAGACCGCAGATCATACAATTTTTTATATCGTTAATTTCTCTTACTCTATTTTCTTTAACGATGTCAGGTGTTGCGCATGCTGAGGGGAATTGTCCTCCGGGCTATTATCCTGTCGGTGGTCAAGGTGTACAAGGCTGTGCGCCTATTCCAAATTATGGAAGCAGTGGGGGATATTCAGCTCCAAGCTATCGGACACCAAGCACAGAAGGTTATGTGGCTTCGGGTACAAATGGTGTAATTGGTGTGGCTACTGCAAAAATTTTCCGCGGAAAGTTAGAAGAGAAAGCATTGCAAGCTTGTGAAAAAAAAGGTGGGACTGATTGCAGAATTTGGTTTACTTATGATGACAACCATTGCGCGACTATAGGGCAAGCTGAAGGAACAAATAGATTGTATAAAGCACGAACAACGGCGGGTGAAGTGCGCGATGTTGTTCCAATGTTAGTCCCAGGAAGTAGAAAAGCTTTAGGACGGAAAAAAGTTTTAGAGGCGTGTCGTTATGATGGCTTCCCAGAGGCTCAATGCAAAATTATTTATGAAGATTGCCGTAGGCTTAATCTTCCATAAGCGTTTTATTTTGTGATTAAAATATGAAATACAAAGCTTAGAAAGACGTTTACGGAGTCGAGCTGAAGCGAGTTTTTAAGACAAATAAAACCACCTTCGGGTGGTTTTTGTTTAATGGATGATTCTAGTTTGGTACTGGAAATACCTGCTATTTCGTATAGGAATCATTTTGTTAATGGAGAAAGTTTTGAGCAAGGGTGATCAAATTTTGTATTGTTTCTTTCTTATGCTTTAATATCAATGTAATGGGCAGAGGGCTAGTGCTACAAACATTAGAGTGGACTTTACCTGATTATGTCTATGACCCATATGATTATGAATTAAATAAAGATACAGATTTTAAAAAATTGAATCCTGAGCAACAGGCTAATATTGTAGCTGATTATTTTGGATTAATTGAAGGATATAATCAGATTAATTTCAGTTTAGCTTGGCGAAATCATATAGCTGATAATTCACAGTATATAAGACAGGTAATGCAACCGATTATAAGTAATCCTTCAGGATATACACTGGTTTCTAATTCTACTCCGACTCCATTAATTCCTTTAATTTACTGAATTATCATCTCATGAAAAATATTAATTTATTAAGTGTTTTTTTTATATCAATAATATTAATTGGTTGTAAAGAGAAACGTGTAGCTGATTTCCAATATGAAATATTAGAAGATAAGAGCATTTGTTCATTAAAACCCCAAGAAATTTATGATTCTAATGAGTTTTCAATGTTTGACACATCATTTAAAAATGAAAGTGGAAGTTTCAATGATGAATTATCAAAGAAAATATATGCACAAAGTTTAGAAAATTTGTCTAATAAAGATAGTAAGTATATTTTTTGCTTTTCAAAAGATATGCTTATGTCAAATTATTTAGAGACTCAGATCCGTATTGAGTTAAAAAAAGGAAAATCCTTTAGACAATATGAATTTATAAATTACTTCTGTCTAAGTAAAAAAAATTCAATTATGAATTTCAATAGTCGGGATAAGAGTATACGAGAATGCCAATAATTCTGATTTCTGTAAAATTATCATAATACAGGTGACTTGAAATCTTACTTTCAACATCTATATCTGAGTCAAAGCAGCTCTAGAATTCGGCACGCTGAAATAGTTTTATCAAATAAGTCGTAAGTTTTCAGAAATGGGCTTTGATCTGTTTATCTGCCGTTCTGCATCGTATTTTTTTGCTGTTCTGTAGGTAAACCAATGAGTTCATCATAAGCATTCATTACCTGTTCATCTGTACACGGGAAACTTTACATTTCTTTTGATTTTTTAAAAACAAAGCACTTAAGCTTTTTCCGTCAGTTGAATTTTCATCTTTATCACAAAGACTACTAAGAGCAACTACTCGATTATATTCTAGTAGTTGCTTATAGGTGGTTTTTAAAAATGACGTATTCAGGTTTTAAAAGGTATGATTGTAATAAAGTGCAATACGGTTCTCAATATAATCTTTTGACACAGAATTTTTATAATCTGCATATAACCATGAGATACCCAAACCTTTAAACTTTTGCTGTTGGAAATCATAATTTAAAATCAGATCAAACTCTTTTTCAGTACCATTATTACCAGTGGCTGTTTTAATATGATCACCATTATAATAACGAATGATACTTTTTAAGCCATTTAATGGTGTGTCCTTAAAGTCATAATCATAGCGAATTTGCAAAGACCGTTCATCCTGTTGCATAAAAGTGCCCACCGACCAGTTAGCAGAATATACTTGTGGAACCCAATTTGCTAAAAGAGGAAAGGCATTGTCACCTGTAACATATTTATAACCCAGTCCAAAGGTGTGATTCCCATGGTTTAGCATGTGAATAGTGGCATAGACTTGATTATCAATATTTCCTTCCAATGCATTCCCAGATTCCTTGGTATCAAAAATATAGAAATTTGATTTTAAATGGGTTTTTTTATTGAAATCATGTCTAAGTTCATAACTTAAAAAATGTTGATCATAAATGTCTTCTAATTTTGCATAAAAATAACGAACTTGTTGCTTGTTAAAATCATAATCAATTCCTGCAAAATCTAAAGCATCTGCTTGAGCTTTATTTTTGCCATTGACCAGATGAAATTTAAAATAATCTTCTGTATTACGACCACTGACTTTGTTTAAACGTCCAACAGTGATTTTACTATTGGCTAAATCCGTTGATTCTAAAATACCACCAAGAAATGTGGTAGGGAGTTGCATTACCGCATCAGTATGGACAATGGGTAATTTTGGCATAACTTCACCGATTTTGAGTTCAGTTTTGCCATATTTAAATTTTGCTGTTGCACCGAGTTTTAGTTGATCTTGGGCTTGTTGTTGTTTAACAGCGTCATAAGGCATGATGTTATCTACAATATTTTTAGCTGAACTTAAACGATAAGCATAGCGTGCAGATAGATCCAAACCGAGTTGTACCGGTGTATCGGTATAACCAGAATTGAGGTTGAAGGTTGCGGCTTGTGACCAGTTGTTTAAATCTTTACTATGAGCATCGTCAAAATTACGATCGAAATAGAAATTTTTTAAATAAAGATTGGCGGTTGTATCTTTAATAAAATCTGCATGAGTTGCTGAATTTAGGCAATAAGAAGCCAATATACCCAAAAGGATTGTTTTAAGTTTCATGTTTTCTTCCTGAAAATATTTTAGTTTTGAGTTTGGCAGCTGAAATTCCGCTTTCAGACAGCCATTGGTTTATCACATCTGTTTTTTGATATCGATTATTAAGAAAATCATTCCATTTATGCAGTGATTGCAGTCATATTGGTTAATGGTGCGTCAGTTAAAGACTGTAATGTCTCAAAAGAAAGCCCATCCACCATTTCAATCACTTTTAACCCATCAGCAGTTACTTCAATAACACAAAGGTCAGTGTAAATACGGTCTACACAGTTTTTCCCTGTTAATGGATAACTTAGTTGTTTGACAATTTTTGCTTCCCCTTTTTTTGTGGTGTGTTCTGTGGTGATAAATACTTTCTTGGCACTTACAACTAAATCCATTGCTCCTCCCACTGCTGGAATTGTATCTGCCGTACCTGTATGCCAGTTTGCTAAATCACCATTTTCTGCAATTTGAAATGCACCCAGTACACATATATCGAGATGACCTCCACGCATCATGGCAAATGAGTCGCCGTGGTGAAAATAACTGCCACCTTCCAGCATGGTCACAAATTCTTTACCCGCATTGATCAGTTCAGGATCTTCCATATCAGGCGTAGGCGGTGGGCCAAACGCAAGTAAGCCATTTTCAGAATGAAGGAAGACATCTTTATCTGCAGGCAAATAACTGGCAACCTTGGTTGGTAAACCAATCCCTAAGTTTACATAGGCGCCCTCTGGAATATCCTGTGCCACACGTTTTGCAATTTGGTCACGACTGAGTTTCTGGTAGCTCATATTATTTCTCCTTATCGCTTATGGGGCTGGCTGTACTTGAACAACGTGTTGTACAAAGATACCTGGAGTGATGATATGTTCAGGATCAAGTTCACCCAATTCAACTATTTCTGAAACTTGAGCAATGGTGGTGGTCGCCGCCATTGCCATGATTGGGCCAAAGTTACGGGCAGATTTGTTGTAAATCAAATTTCCCCAACGATCACCTTTGTGTGCTTTGATCAAGGCAAAATCAGCTTTAATTGGTAATTCAAGTACATAGTCTTTTCCATTGATCTGACGAATTTCCTTACCCTCCGTGAGCAGAGTGCCGAAACCTGTTGGAGTAAATACTGCACCTAAGCCCATACCTGCCGCTTGAATGCGACAAGCCAGATTACCTTGTGGAACAAGTTCCAGTTCGATTTTTCCTGCATGGTACAATTCATCAAAGACCCACGAATCAGATTGACGAGGGAAAGAGCAGACCATTTTCTTGACTCGACCTGTTTTAAGCAGCTTCGCCAAACCATAGTCACCATTTCCCGCATTGTTACTGACAATCGTTAAGTCCTTAGTATCGTTTTCGATTAAAGCATCAATCAGTTGCGTAGGTTGTCCCGCAGCCCCAAACCCGCCAATGAGAATAGTTGCTCTATTGGGAATAGATCGAAGTAGTTCATAAGCTGAATGATGAATTTTGTTCATATTAAACCTGTCCTTTGATCACGAACTTTTGTGGCATTCTTTTTAGGGTGAATGTCAGCATGATGATCGCACCTATGAGCATCAAAACACTGCCATAAACCATGCCTGTTGCAAATGAATAGGTCAGATCTTTGAGAAAGCCAATTAAGAATGAACTGACAATGGTTGCTGAATTACCAAAGGCATTAATAAACGCAATACCGATGGCTTTGTGATCAGTGGATAAGCTTTCATCGGCAAATGCCCAGAAAATCCCCATGGTGCTGAACCCTGCCATACATGCCAAACATAAGCCGATAATTTGCAGGATAGGTGTTTGTAAATAGGCGGCCATGAGCCAACCGATAAAACCAAAGAGCATTGGGAAAAAGGTATGCCAATATCTTTCTTGTGTTTTATCCGAGTGATAACACAGTAAAAACAAGGCAATGATGGTGACTAAATGTGGAATCGCGACAATGATTCCGTGAGTGACTGAATTTAAATTCGGTAGTGATGCAGAAACAATTTGTGGGACCCAGATATTGACCATTCCGCAGGTTGTCACAATACAGAAATACACGACAGCACAACGTACCACTGAGCTGTTTAGAAATGCCCAAGTAGACGTTTTATTTGAAGCGTGAAGCAGAGTTTCAGCATGAACAGTAGGGTTGCTTTGACTGTGTAATTGAGTACCTTGCAGTTCTTCATCTTTAAGCGCCTGAATGAGAACTTGCTTTTCTTCTTCATTTAACCATTTGGCATCTTTAGGCGTGTTTGGTAATTTGGCATAGACCAAGAGTCCAAGAAAGACACAAGGTAATCCTTCAAGTAAAAACACCCATTGCCAACCTGTAAAGCCATACCAATTGTGTAAATTTAAAATATAACCTGTGACCACTGCACCAAACATGGCAGTAAACGGCATAGCCAACATAAAGATGGCATTGGCGCGCGAGCGATGTGAGGCTGGGAACCATTGGGTTAAATACAATAACATACCTGGCATAAAGCCAGCTTCAGCAATCCCAACAATGGCACGAATGATATAGAGTGACTTTTCATCAGTGGCAAAAGCAGTACAGCTCGAAGCAATTCCCCAAACGATGATGATGCTACCGATCCAAAGTTTCGTCCCAAATTTTTTTAACATCATATTGCTTGGAATGCCAAAGCAAATATAAAAGATATAGAAAATGGTATTGGCTAGACCAAAACTGAGTGCGGTTAATCCTAAATCTGCACTGAGTTGTTTACCCACAAAACCGATATTGATCCGATCTAAAAATGAGAAAATGAAGAGTATTAATAGAAAATATAGAAGCTTACGTCGTACTTTCTGTATAGTGTCTTCCAATTTTTTATTTTGTTCTGGCAAATCAGTTGCCTGAATTTCAATTTTTTGAGAATCCATAGTTTTCTTCCTTTGAACACTGTATGGATAGGTGACCGAAAATCACCTAGGGTTTTTACTGCGTAATCACGTCGTATAAATGTGTTGCCTTAATTAATTGTTCGATACTTTGTTGTGGAGAGGCTTTACCGAAAATATAACGGTCTGGACGAACTAAGATGGCATGCGCTTGATTGTGATTGAGCCAATCCAAAATTTCTGCTTGCTTGGCATAGATAATACTCAGTCGTTGAATGCTATTTAGTTCAAGCTCTTTAATTTGAGCCTGATATTCAGGTAGGACAAATAGACTGAATTGATAGCCAATAGCATCATCACTCAATATTTGATTGTCCAAAATAAACTGTGGAGCAATTTGACCATTGATCTCATCTGTATTTTGAATAAATCCTGCACCCAGTCTTGGTGTTGGGGTAATGAAGTTTTTGAGTTGAGAAACTTGTTGTTGATACTCATGATTTGCACAATAATTTTGGATAATTTTTCCAAAATTAACAGCACCTTGAATGAATTCTTTGACATGAGACATACGTTCAGTATGGTAACTTTGAACCAGTTCAAAAGATTGATCCTCTCGTACCAATTCATTGAGTTTCCAAGCTAAATTTGAAGCATCACGGATACCTGCAGCCATACCTTGTCCCATAAATGGTGGTGTTTGGTGTGCAGCATCACCAGCAATGATCAAACGGTTTTTGCACCATTGTTTTGCCAGCAAAGCGTGGAAGGTATAGACTGTAGCGCGCTCAATTTCGGCATTTTCAGGTTGTATATAATCTGCTAATAATTTCCAAATGGTTTCCGGCTGAGTAAGTGTATTTACATCATCTTCAGGCATCACCATGATTTCCCAACGTAGACGTTGGCCTAAGCCTTTGATATAGCTCATTGGACGTTGAGGGTTACAGTATTGAATACTGTAATCACCCAAATCATTGGTATTATTCTTGGCAATAAAATCGACCACCAGCCAACGACTATGCAGATTTAAGTCTTCAAAAGTTGTACCAATCAAACGGCGAACCAAAGAACGAGTTCCATCACAGCCTACGACGAATTTAGCGGTTGCTTGGTATAAAATACCATTGGCTAAATTTTCAAAAAACAAAGTGCAGTCTTTGGCTTGTTCATCAATTTTAAATACTTCATGGCGTATTTTTACAGTGAGTAGAGGATTTTGTTCTACATGCTCACGTAATGTAGCTTCTAAATCAGGTTGATGAATACGATATGCTGAACTCCATTGATGCATACCCTTTTGCGTTGGGCGTTCCCAAGTAATCAGTAAATTCCCCTCAGCATCGACAAATTTCATCCCTGGCCCGGGTGCCAGCTCGTGTTGCAATTTCTCTGAAATACCAATGCTTTGAAAGATTCTCATACATTCGGCATCAAAGCGAACCGCACGAGGTAATTGTAATATCTGCGCTTCGCGTTCAAGCACGATGACTTTTAAACCTTGTTTAACCAATAAGTTGGCAAGGGTGACACCTGTAGGTCCATAACCCACAATGGCAACGTCATAATATTGTTTTAATTCCATTTTTTACTCCTCCTGAGTGAAAGAGGCTTTATTTGCCCCACTTCCAATTAGCCATCATTTTTTACGATGTTTTTGAGGATGCCAATTTTATCGACTTCGATTTCAACCACATCACCTTCTTGAAGCAAGATGGGAGGAGTACGTTTTAAACCAATACCGCCTGGAGTGCCGCTGACAATGACATCACCTGCGTTAAGCGGTGTAAATGTAGAAATATAGTTAATCAATGAAGGAATATCGTGAATCAATTGAGTAGTTTTCGCATGTTGTAATTCTTGCCCATTGACGCGGGTAGTCAAAGTCATGATTTCATTGGGTTTAATTTCATCTTTAGTGACTAACCAAGGACCAAAGCTACCTGTTTGGAAGAAGTTCTTACCCGGTCCCCATTGCGCTGTATGACGCTGCCAATCACGTACAGAAGCATCGTTATAACAAGAGTAACCTGCGATATGATCCCATGCATTTTCTTTGGCAATACGGCGACCACCTTTACCAATCACAATGGCAATTTCACCCTCATAGTCAAATTGTTCAGCTTCAACAGGGCGAAGTAGGGGTTGATTATGACCAACTTGTGATGGTGCAAGTCTAAAGAAAATCATCGGCTTTTCAGTCACTTCTTGCTGAGTTTCTTGTACATGGTCTGTATAGTTCAAACCGATACAAAAAATTTGTTCAGGGTTTGGAATCACAGCTTCAAACTGAATATCTGCTAAAGCATAGTCTACTGCTGCATTTTCAGCAGATTTGACGATTTCAATAAAATTGTCTTCGGCCAACAAGCTTTTTAAATCTGCATATTTATTTGCTAAATGCTTTTTTAAATTAATCACAGACTGGTCTTTAACCAAACCAAATAATTGTTGACCTTGAATGCTGAAACTTAATAATTTCATAGAAATCTTCCTTGATAAATACATATTGTCTTTAGAATTATTATCAATAATTAATAACAATTGACATAATACTGGCAAACAATATATTTTATGTCAATACTTTTATCAAATATTGAGAAAAATATGAAAGGTCTTAAATTCAGCCATATTGGTATCTATGTCAACGACATTGCTAAAATGGAACAGTTCTATACTGAAATTCTTGGTTTTTTTGTGACTGATCGCGGACGTTTAAATACGCCGAGAGGGGATGTGCAATTGGTCTTTCTCAGCAGAGATCCGAAAACACACCATCAAATTGTGTTGGCAACAGGTCGCCCTGAAGCGCAAATCTTTAATCCAATTAATCAGATTTCTTTAGAAGCAGACAGTTTGGAAACTTTGCAAGAACTCTATGTGAAGTTTGTAGAGTTACAGATTTCACATTTAGATCCAATTACGCATGGCAATGCAATTTCGTTTTATGCACCTGATCCTGAAGGGAATCGTCTAGAATTATTTATCGATACGCCATGGTATGTGTCACAACCAATGAAAATTCCATTGGATTTAAACAAAACTAAAGATGATTTGATGGCTGAAGTTGAGAATCATGCCAAAAAACTTCCAGGTTTTTGCCAAAGAGCTGAATGGGAGGGTAGAATGCGTGAACTCATGGCGATGAATTAAGTTGAGCTGTCTATGTCCACATCCAATAACATGTTAAATATTTTGACTTTATTTTCGATAGAGGAGCCTGTTTTGGATGCAGACATTATTTGTGAAAAACTCAATTTTTCCAAACCCACAGGTTATCGTTATATTAAAGATTTAGTTTCACACGGAATTTTACAGCGTTTGCATGGTGGGCAATATACCTTTGGACCTCGAATTTCCGTGATGGATTATATTTCACAACAATCTAATCCCATACTACGGTTAAGTATTCCTTTTATGCTGGATATAGTTGAACAAACAGAATTTAATTGTTGTTTGACACAATTTTATGAGGATTATTGCATTGATATTCATCATGAAGGCTATAAGGAATCGTCACTATTGTCCTATGGGCGTGGTCGCCCACGACCTGCATACGCAGGGGCAGCGCCTAAAATTATTTTGGCAAATACGACCACGAAAGTTCAGAAATCGATTTTCCGAAACTTTCAGGACCATTATATTGCCAGTGAATTTGCTCTGACTGAAACTGAATTTTTAGACAAATTGAATCAAACAAAAAAACAAGGTTATTACGTCTCTAAAGGGGAGTTGGAAACTCACCTAGGTGCAATTGCTGTCCCAATTATTTATTCCAGTAAGGCATTTCCACTTGCTTTGAGTATAGTGGGGTCAGTAAAACGCTTTAATTTGATTCAAGTCGAAACGATTGTGGAGATGTTAACAAAAGCAGCGAAACACATCGAAAGTGAGTTTAAAAAGACTGAGTCATGAGTGAAATTATGATGATTCTTTGGTTATTGAAAAGTCATTAGACCGACATTGGATATTAACAATAATCATGCTTTGGCAATCATTTAACTTCACGAATATACGTAAATTTTGAAGTGTTTTAATTGATTAGAACACAGTTAAATAGAACAAAAAATTAAACTGCTAATACTTTAAAATCATTATTTATAAGCGAGGAAGGAGCTGCTCAATTAATTTCTAAATCCAGCCCCTTCAATTTCTAACGTTGATGTATAGATCTAAACCTTTTTTCCTCATCCATGCCTGATGAAATTCATCAGACATGAATTGAAGCGATTTCGATACGATTAGAACTTATATTGATAATTGATAAAGAAACGATTTTCTGTAAAATCACTCCCATAATCTTGCTGGTAACGTGTAAATAAGTGCTGTAAAGACAGTCCTTTTAACGCAGGTTGCTGAAAATTATAGGTGGTCAGAACATCAAGCTCGGACTCTTTATTTTTATCACCATTGCTCATTTTAATATCTCGTCCAACCGCGTACTTTGCAATGCTGTTTAAACCGAGGATGTAATCTTTAAAGTCATAACCATAAACAAAATGCCATGATTTTTCATTTTCTTTAAAAAAGCCTGTGACATTCCAGTTAATAAAATAAAGCTCAGGTAAAAAACCATCAGGCAAAGGGTAGGCGTCCCCAATAATTCGTTGATAACCGACACCTAAAGTGTGATTGTTTAGTTTCAATGTTTCCAATAAACCTACATTTTGGCTATCGATGTCTAAAGCACTGCTATTATCTTGCGAATTAAAATATCGTAATTTTGAATGCAGGGCGATATTGTTAGCAATTGGGTATTGATGCTCCACACCTAAATAGTGTTTATCATATAAATTTTCTAAATGCCCATAGTAATAATTGATATTAAAACCTTTATTTACATCATAAGATAAATTCAGGTAATCCAATCCATCTGAATAATGTTTTATACCTTTCTGCGTATAAGAAAATTTATAAAAATCCTCCTCATTGCGAGGAGAGTTTTTCGACACATGACCAAGTTCGACTTTAAGTTTTTCCTGAATTGGAAATTTTAAGTTCACCCCTTGATAAGTCGTTAAAAGCTGACGGCTTGTGTCGATTGCGGTCATGGGTAAGTTGAGCCATAACTCACCCACTCTCAATTCTGCCTGATCATATTTAAGTTTAAGTGTACCCCCATATTTTAAATAGTCTGCTGCTTGTTCTTGTTTGACTGGGTCAAAAGGCAATACGGTATCATTGACATGTTTGTCATTGCTTAGACGTACCGCATATTGCACTGAACCATCAACGCCAATTTGCAGAGGATGTTTTAAAATTTCAATGGGTGTGTCATAAAATTGTGAGTGATAAAATAATGATACGCCTTGTGACCAACTCCCCGAATCTTTGACATTTTCTTGGTCAAAATTGCGATCAATATAGGCATTTTTTAAAGTTAATTTCCATTCATCTTTGGCTAGCGCTAGTTGTGTAAAAGCACAAGTATTGATGAATATGAGCGTAGTAAAAATCTTTGTAAATGGTGTATTGAATAACATAAGGCATCCTTGACTTAAGTTTATTTCCAGATGAAAGGTGATTTTTTCTGGGTTTCTTCAGCATCAGGTTCTAAAGCAATACCTGTACGGTCTTTAAAAATACAAATCGCTAAAAAAGCAATCACGGACATCACGGTTAAATATGCACTGACTAAATAAATACCGTTTACTTTGCCGATTAATGCTGCTGCAATTAATGGCGCGAACGCACCGCCAATGATCGAGCCAATCGCATAAGTGATGGATATACCTGAAAAGCGAATAGAAGCAGGGAAGAGTTCAGAATAAAAGACAGCTTGCACACCATAGGTGATTCCAATACCCATTGATAATAAGGCTAGACCAGACATGATGTAGCTATAGTTGCCTGTACTGATCAGTGGGAAAAGTACCAGAGCGGTAATGATTTGAATCAATGAGCCGAAAATATAAACTGGTTTACGTCCAAATTTATCTGAAAGCACTGCAGATAACCAAGTAAAGAAGGTCCAAATAACGGCAGAAATACTGATCAAGGTCAAAATGATTGGACGCTCTAAATTCAGACCATTTGGATTGGTGGTAAAGCTTTGAATAAAGCCACCAGCAGTCATGTAGCCCAGCGCAGTTGTACCAGCTATCAATAATGCTGAGCTAAAAATGACTTTTTTATACTGTCCAAAAAGTTCACGGATCGGTTTCTGTGTGGTGCCTTTCTGCTTTAATTCCTCAAAAATAGGGCTTTCTTCAACTGAACGGCGAATCCAGTAGCCTAAAGCAAAGAGAAAAATACTGCATATAAATGGAATTCTCCAACCCCATGCTAAAAACTCTTCTCCTGGTGAAACATAGCCAGTCATGATCACTAAAACCAGTGATGCTAGTAATAAACCAAGTGGAACACCGAGTTGTGGGAATGAGCTAAATAATCCACGTTTGTGGGTTGGTGCATGTTCAACGGCCATCAATACAGCGCCGCCCCATTCACCGCCTGCGGAAATTCCTTGTAAAATACGCAGTAAAATTAAAATGATAGGCGCAATGATACCCACGCTGTCGTAAGTGGGTAATAAGCCAATCAGAGTTGTGGTTCCACCCATCATGATTAATGTAGCGGCTAGAACGGTTTTACGTCCAAACTTATCGCCAAAATAACCTGCGATAAATGCGCCAAAAGGCCGAAAAATAAAACTGATCCCTACAGATGCAAAAACCAACAGGGTGGCAAAGGCTGGACCTGCGGGTTTAAAAAACAGTTGATTAAAAACTAAGCCTGCTACAGCGGCATAAATAAAATAGTCATACCACTCTATGGTGGTCCCAACAATCGTTGCTATCGCAATTTTGCGAGTACGTGATGCCGATGAAGTGGGAAGTGCAAGCGTCGAGCCGTGCAATTCTGCTTGAGAGTTTTCCATAGCTTTTCCTTTTTGTATTTCACTTATGCTTCAATCTATTCTTGGTTTTTTGATTGAAACAAAATCCTTGTCGTATTGACTCATTATGAATCAATCGAATAATTATGCTTGAATATTTTTTAAATGGATACACTATTTTTAAAATAAAAATGGTATCTTTTTAATTTAAATTGGTAATGTTTTTAATTTTAAATAATGATATTAAAATATTTTAAATCAAATGATTGTAATTTTTATCGATGTATTGGTTTTAATTTTTATTTGTAATTTGATACTAAAATTAATTAAATTACAATTTTTGGTATCTTTTTAATGTCTTTTATTAAGTCTTTTGCAACAAGAAAACCCAAATAAACTGATTTGGGTAAATATGATTTTGCAGACGAAGTTGAATCAGGTTTTGTATAAACCCTTATAAGTTATGTCTTCACTCAGTCATCCAATCGATTCAGCTGTAATGTGTGCTGTCGTGTTATCAATCAACGTTGTATTCGTGTGAGTAATGCCCTCATCTAAAGTTATTTTGGTCGTGTTTAATTCCATGAATTTCATCTTTATTTAGGCAAATACATCATCACGACCAACAATGTGATTTATTAATGCCGAGATCGCTAACTGAAATTGCATCTGTTCAGTATTTATTCTGGGGTAATTTATTTTAGGATATGTTTGAAAAACTCCCCTAAAGCCTAGCTTGATTGCCACACAATGACTAAGGCTAACTTTGGAAATTTAGGGGAGCTGATTCAATAAAAATTAGTTTTAAACAAACGCTTAATTAGTCGCGATTGACTAAGGTTAAAATATCGTAAGTGGCAACTAATTCATGACGCTGGTTTTTTACTTTAATGTCCCAAACAACAACGCCGTGGGCTTTTTGGCTTGGGTCTTGTAAAGGTTTCGGGGTTTTTTGTTTACAGGTTAATTCGACTTGAATGGTATCTCCGATTTTAACAGGCTCTACAAAACGTAAATTGTCCATCCCATAGTTTGCAATCACTGGACCTGGTGCTGCATCTACAAATAACCCCGCAGCAGCGGATACGATAAAATAGCCATGCGCAACACGATCACCAAATATTGAGTCAGCTGCAGCAATTTTGTCCATATGTGCATAGAAGTGATCTCCACTTAAGCCAGCAAAATTGACAATATCAGCTTCTGTCACAGTACGGCGAGCAGTCAATAGGCGTTCACCGATACGTAATTCATCAAATGATTTTTTAAAGGGATGAACTCGATCTTCAAAAACCTCTGAACCAATGGTCCAACTATGACCAATTTGTGTCATGGCTTTGGGTGAACCTTGGATTGCTGTGCGTTGCATATAATGTTTTACTGCACGTAAACCACCTAATTCCTCACCACCACCAGCACGACCTGGACCACCATGAACTAAGTAAGGAAGAGGCGAACCATGACCTGTACTTTCTTTGGCATTTTCACTATCTAGGATATGTACACGACCATGCCAAGGTGCAATTTTGGCAATGATCTGCTCTACATTTTCATCCGCATTGCGCACCACAGAAGCAACTAAACTACCTTCACCCCATGCAACTAAATCAGCCAGCTCTTGAAGGTTTTCATAAGGCATTAAAGTAACAACTGGACCAAAAGCTTCTATTTGATGAATGGTCGTGGCTTGGCTTGGATTTTTACAGACTAAAACAGTCGGTGGATAAAATGCACCTTGTTCAGGATTTTCAGCTTGAATGGTGAAATCTTGACGGAGGTGGCTACCAAATACAATTTCAGCCTCTTGATTGAGTTGCTCTACTTTTTCAGCCACATCATGTTTTTGTTTTACACTGGCTAATGCCCCCATGGTGACATTTTCACGTTCAGGATTACCCACGACCACATTTTTTAATTTTGCGATTAACCGTGTTTGTACTGTTTCAAGTAACTCTACGGGAACAAAGGCTCGACGAATTGCAGTACATTTTTGCCCGGCTTTTGTGGTCATTTCACGAAAGACTTCTCGTACAAATAGATCGGTTGTTTCCGTAGATGCGTGTTGAGTCAAAATAGCACTATTGACAGAATCTGCTTCCATGGTAAATGGAATTGAATAATGATTTAAATGCGGCGTTGCACGTAATTTTTGCCCAGTGGATGCAGAACCTGTAAACGTTACTGTATCTTGAGGGTTTAAATGTTCGAATAAATCATAAGTTTGACCACAGATAAGCTGTAATGCACCTTCTGCTAAGATGCCGCTAGCCAAAATGTCTTTGACAACAGCGTGGGTCAATTCTGCACCTTCCGTGGCCGGTTTAACGATACACGGCACACCCGCCAATAATGTTGGAGCAATTTTTTCTAACATTCCCCAAATTGGAAAATTAAAAGCATCAATATGCACAGCGACACCAGCCTTTGGGCTAAGAATATGCTTTGCGCCAAAGGTACCGTTTTTAGACAGCGGAATCCAAGCATCTTCAATCAAGGCGGTTTCATCGCTGAGTTCACGACGAACTAAACTCGAATAGGCGAATAAAGTTCCGATCCCACCCTCGATATCAATCCAAGCATCTTTACGGGTACAACCTGTTGCTTTGGCAAGTTCATAATAGCTTTCTTTGCGTTCCAGCAAATATTGAGCGACTTGTTTTAATGCATTGGCACGTTGATGAAAAGTCAGTGATGCCAGTGCAGCACCTTTTTGTTTTGCATAATCAACAATGGCTTGCGTGTTGATTCCTTGACTACTCACTTGATAAATGGCTTCACCTGTTATCGCATGATAGACAGTACGGAAGTCTTGTTGAGCGATATATTCTTGTCCATAAACCAAAGAGCTTAATGTTTTAATCGCAGGCTGCGTGGTTGATTTTGTGGTCATTTCATCGGGTTCCGTATGGGGTATTGCCGTATCTAAATCAAGCATTACTCAAACTCCTTTTGTGATACGTTTTAGATGGTTTTCTATTTTTAATGACTCATAATTTGTCTTTTAAATTTTAAAATGTCAAATTTTTTTAGCTGAATATTGTGATATTAAAAATATAATAAAAATAATTTTAATTAAAACAGTTATTTGGAAAAGTAAATTTTAAAATAATTATGATACATAAAAATATTTATTGATTTTTTATTTGTATCGTTTTAATTTAAATAGCATAACACTTGGGATAAGTGAGGACACAATGAATAATCATCAACAAGATTTCGATCAATCTCTCGAAAAGGATATTTCGATTGAGCCTAAAGATTGGATGCCAGATGCATATCGTAAAACTTTAATTCGCCAGATTGGACAACATGCACACTCAGAAGTTGTGGGAATGTTACCTGAGGGCAATTGGATCACGCGTGCACCAAGCTTAAAACGTAAAGCTGTTTTACTTGCTAAAGTTCAAGATGAAGCAGGGCATGCATTGTATTTATATAGTGCGGCTGAAACTTTGGGTGCCGATCGTGATGACATGATGGATAAACTCATTGCTGGGCAGATGAAGTACTCATCAATTTTTAATTATCCAACCTTAACTTGGGCCGATGTTGCTGCTATTGGCTGGTTGGTTGATGGTGCTGCAATTGTCAATCAAGTTGCGTTATGTCGTACCTCTTATGGCCCCTATGCACGTGCCATGGTGCGTGTATGTAAAGAAGAAAGTTTCCATCAACGCCAAGGCTTTGAAGCCATGATGCAGTTGGCAAATGGGACACCTGAGCAAAAACAATTGGCACAAGATGCAGTGAATCGTTTTTGGTGGCCTGCACAAATGATGTTTGGTCCGAGTGATGATAATTCTCCAAACAGCGCGCAAAGCATGCAATGGAAAATTAAACTCTTTAGTAATGACGCACTCCGTCAAAAATTTGTGGATAACACGGTACCGCAAGTTTTACAGCTGGGTTTGACTGTGCCAGATCCTGACTTACGTTTTAATGAAGCAACAGGACATTACCAGTCTGGTGAAATTAATTGGGACGAATTTTTTGACATTCTTGCAGGTAAAGGCCCATGTAATCACGAACGTATCGAAGCACGCCGTAAAGCGTGGGAAGGTGGCAAATGGGTACGAGATACCGCTGTGGTCTATGCACAAAAAAAGCAACAACAAGCTACTACCAAAGTTGCTTAGTTCAGCGTTTTAGTTAAATTTAATAAGGATTTTATGATGGACAATAAAAATAACTGGTCGCTATTTGAAGTTTTTGTACGAAGTAAACAAGGTTTAAGCCATCGTCATGTGGGCAGTTTACGTGCGCCAGATGCAGAAATTGCACTCCAGAATGCCCGTGATGTTTATACCCGTCGCAATGAAGGGATCAGTATTTGGGTGGTGAAATCTGAATGGATTACTTCATCTCAACCTAATGAAAAAAATGAATTTTTTGATCCAGCATTAGACAAGGTATATCGTCATCCGACGTTTTACCATATTCCAGATGGCATTGAGCATATGTAAGGGGGACGAAGATGAGTCATTCAGTATTTGCACAGTTCCTATTGCATTTGGGTGATAGCCAACTGATTTTATCGCATCGTTTGGCCGAATGGTGTGGTCATGCGCCTGAGCTAGAGCTGGATATTGCATTAGCCAATATTGGTTTGGATTTGCTAGGTCAAGCCAGAACATTGTTAAGTCTTGCCGGTGAAGAGGAAGGCTTAGGTCGTGACGAAGATCAATTGGCATTTTTCCGTAACGAACGTGAATATCGCAATTTATTGTTATGTGAACAACCCAATGGTGACTTTGCACAAACCATGGTACGCCAGTGGTTAATGGATCATTATCATCATTTGTTATTTGCTGCATTAAGCCATAGCCAACACAAAGCGTTAGCTGCATTTGCGCTGAAATCATTACGTGAAGTGAAATATCACTTACGTTTTTCTACCGCTTGGATGGAACGTTTAAGTTTAGGGACAAGCGAAGCACATGCAAAAACCCAATTAGGTTTAAACGAATTGTGGCGTTTTAGCAAAGAATTATTTGTCTTAACCACCGAAGAACAAGGCTTGGTGACTGAAGGCTTAATTCCAAATATTGAACCTTTAAAAGCGCAATGGCTGGATGTCGTAACAGTTGAACTGCAACGTTTTGAGCTTAGTTTACCTGAAACAGGGGCTTATCGTAGTGGTGCAAAACAAGGCCTGCATACCGAACATTTAGGTTTCGTTTTGGCTGAATTGCAATATATGCAACGCACTTATCCCAATATGAGTTGGTAAGTTCAGCTTTTCACAAGGAGTGAAGCACATGAATTTAATTCGACAATTTAGCGATGATTGCTGGGATATTTTACAACAGATTTCTGATCCTGAAATTCCAGTGTTATCGGTTGTGGATTTAGGCATGATTCGTGGGGTGGAGTTGAATCAGGACAATAATATTGTGGTTCGACTTACACCTACCTATAGCGGTTGCCCTGCAACAGACGTGCTCAAAGATGAAATCGTACACGCGTTTACTGCAAAAGGTTTCACACCGATCCAAGTTGTGGTGGATTTATCTGAAGCTTGGACCACTGATTGGATGAGCCAAAATGGCAAAGACAAGCTGAAACAATATGGTATCGCACCTCCAAAAGGCGAGGCACACAGTTGTGGTACACATGTCGCATTAACCGATGGGATTGAATGTCCACATTGCCACAGCATACACAGCAAATTATTAAGCGAATTTAGTTCTACTGCATGTAAAGCCTTATATCAATGCCAAGACTGCTTAGAACCATTTGACTATTTCAAATGCATTTAAGTTGAACATTGTTCAACAGTTTGAAAAGTTAAAATGAAAGAGGGATTTTCACATGAGTCAATTTGTACCATTAACCATAAAATCAATTACGCCTCAAACTGAGCAGGCGATTTGTATTGCGTTTGATCTTACCCCAGAACAACAACAGCGCTTTCAGTATCAACCAGGGCAACATTTAACCATTCGCCATTTAACAGAAAGTGGTGAAATCCGTCGTTGCTATTCGATTTGTAGTGATGTTCAAGAAGACATGAGTATTGCGATTAAAAAAATTGATCAAGGTCAATTTTCAACTTGGGCAAATGACAATTTAAAAGCCGGTGATCAACTTGAAGTAATGCCACCGCAAGGGATTTTTTTTCAAAAAGTTGCCAAAACTGGAGGAAAAAACTACTTAGGATTTGCCGCAGGCAGTGGAATTACCCCAATTTTGTCCATTATAAAAACAGTGTTATTACAGCAACAAGCTGCCAGTTTTACTCTGATTTATGGCAATCGTACTTGGAAACAAACCATGTTTGCTGAGCAAATCATGGATTTAAAAGATCGTTTTAAAGAGCGTTTTCAATTGATCAATGTCTTCTCTCGTGAAATGAATGACAGTGCTTTGTTTAATGGTCGGATTGATGCTGAAAAACTGCAATTGTTATTTAAAGCAAATCTGATTCATGCTGAATTTGATCATTGTTTTGCCTGTGGTCCCAATGAAATGATGGAGGCCGTCGAAACGGTTTTACCTGAATTTGGTATTGAACGCAGCAAAATTCATACTGAACGTTTTAATACTGGGGCTGTGAAAAAAGCCACAGCGCAGCATATTGGCAATCGTAATGAAGAAAAAGTCAATATTGTGCTGGATGGGCGCGAGTTGATCATTGAAGTCGCCAAAGAAGATGACAGTATTCTAGATGCTGCATTACGTGCCGGTGCTGATTTACCTTATGCATGCAAAGGTGGCGTGTGCGCAACCTGTAAATGCAAAGTACTTGAAGGCAAGGTCGAGATGGCAATTAACTATAGTCTTGAACCTGAAGAACTTGCAAAAGGTTATGTACTCAGCTGTCAAGCATTGCCAACGACTCCAAATGTGCGTTTGAGTTTTGATGAATAAAACGGAATAACATTGGAGCAGAGAGATGGATTTCTTAAAAACCAGTTTAGTGAAAACAGGCGTGATGCTTATCGAGTTAAATCGCCCAGAAAAACATAATGCGCTAAATAATGCCACCTTAAAACAACTTGTGGATGTGCTGCAAGATTTAGAGCGGGACCAAAGTATTAAAACCGTAGTGATTACCGGTAATGAAACATGTTTTGCAGCGGGTGCTGATCTAAAAGAATTGGCAGCCCTTGATGTGGTGACAATCCAGCAAGATCAACGTCCGTTACTATGGAAAAACATTGATGAGTTTTCAAAACCAATCATTATGGCGATCAATGGCTTTGCCTTTGGTGCAGGCTTTGAGCTCGCCTTGCATGGCGATATTGTGCTGACTGGTGAAAATGCACAATTTGCCTTACCCGAAATCGGTTTGGGTATGTTGCCTGGTGCAGGTGGTACACAGCGTTTAGCACGTTTGGTCGGACAGCAATTGGCCATGCGTTGGGCAATGACAGGGGAACGTATTTCTGCAGCGCTTGCATTACAACATGGCATTAGTAGCCAAATTTGCCCAAGCGCACTGACGGTGCAATATGCAATTGAACTGGCTGAAAAAATTGCCAAACAAGCGCCATTGGCAATCCGTGTCATTAAACAATCGTTGAAATCCATCCATGAAGTGACTTTAAGCCAAGGCTTGAAGCAAGAACGTCAGCATTTTGTCTGGCTTACGGCAACTCAAGACCGTAAGGAAGGCATTGATGCATTTTTTGAAAAAAGAAAACCAGAATTTAGAGGTGTGTAATGGATTACCAAACCATAATTGTTGAAGAAAAAAATGCAGTTGGCTATTTAACTTTTAACCGCCCAAAGCAACTGAATAGTTTTAATGAAACGATGCATCAAGAAGTATCACAAACGTTAAAGGCCTGGGCCAAAGATTCAAATATTCGCGCGGTGGTGATTTCAGCCGAAGGTCGTGGTTTTTGTGCAGGGCAGGATTTAGCTGATCGAGTGGTTGATCCCAATGCAGACGCACCGGATTTGGGGATATCGATTGAAAAATATTACAACCCATTAATCAAACTGATTACAGAAATGCAGAAACCCGTGATTTGTGCAGTAAATGGTGTGGCGGCTGGAGCAGGTGCAAATATTGCCTTGGCCTGTGACATTGTTCTTGCCGCAAAATCTGCATCATTTATTCAAGCCTTTTGTCGCTTAGGTTTGGTGCCTGACTCAGGAGGCACTTGGTTTTTACCCCGTTTGGTTGGACGCGCACAGGCAATGGGTTTGGCAATGCTGGGCGATAAAATTCCTGCTGAAAAGGCAGAGCAACTGGGCATGATTTGGCAAAGTGTTGCAGATGAACAACTCAAAGCTGAAGCAGAAAAATTGGCTGAGCATTTGGCAACACAACCCACCTATGGCTTGTCTTTAATTAAAAAAGCAATCCATGCTGCTGCTGACAATAGCCTTGATGATCAATTGATTTTAGAGTGTGACTTACAGCGTTTAGCCGGTCGTTCCAGCGATTATAAAGAAGGCGTACAAGCATTTATGCAAAAACGTAGCCCTGAATTTAAAGGATGCTAATCATGCAACAATTCAATTTACAGCAAGCAAATGTCGCTGTTATTGGTGCAGGAACGATGGGCATCGGGATTGCCCAACTGGCTGCGATGAATGGTCATCAAACGCTGCTCTTTGACCTTGATCTCAATACAGCCAAGGCATCACTTGCACAGCTAACAGTACAACTGAATAAACGTGTCCAAGCTGGAAAAATAACACAAGCCCTTGTGGACAGTACATTGGCAAATTTAATTGTGGTGGATGATATTCAGCAGCTTGCGGCAGCAGGATTAATTATTGAAGCTGTAGTGGAAAATAAACAAGTGAAACAAAGCATTTTTCAACAACTTGCAGCGATTTGCTCTGAACAGACTATTTTTGCTTCTAATACCTCCTCCATTTCAATAACTGCAATAGCGTCTGTGATTCCACAACCTGAACGTGTGATTGGATTACACTTTTTTAACCCTGCACCAGTAATGAAACTAGTTGAAATTGTACAAGGCTTAAAAACTGCCAAAGTGAATGCAGATGCTTTGTTTAATCTGATGCAGACATGGAACAAAGTACCGGTTTTAGCCAAATCTACGCCCGGTTTTATTGTGAACCGCGTGGCTCGTCCGTATTATGCTGAAGCTTTCCGTGCTTTACAGGAAAATGTGATGATGCCTGAACAGTTAGATTTCATTTTACGTGAATGTGGTCGCTTTGCGATGGGACCATGTGAATTGACGGATTTAATTGGTCAAGATGTGAATTTTTCAGTGACACAGAGCGTTTATCAGGAATTTTTTTACGAGCCGCGTTATCGCCCCTCTCTTATTCAAAAACAACTGGTAGATGCAGGCTGTTTGGGCCGTAAAAATAAACAAGGCTTCTATAATTATCATCAAGAACAACCAACACCAGTATATCGCTTACCTGAAATGACTCAGGATAGCTCACAGAACATGAATGTGAGTATCCATGGTGAATGGGCCAATCAAGCTGATTTTATTCAGCGCCTAAAAAATCAAACGACATTCAATATCAACAAAGTTGTGTCTCAACAAAATTATATTCAAATTGATGATATTGATCTCCGACTCACGCAAGGCGAATCTGCCGATATTGTTTATACACATCAAAAAGTTGTACTGATGGATTGGCATGCGGATTGGAATAAAGCTAAAGCAATTGCAGCGACTGCATCTCCAGCATGTTGCCAAGCAGATCAAGATAAAATGACACAATTCTTTGCTGCAATTGGTGTTCATGTAATTTGGACAAAAGATCATCCTGGGTTATATGTAATGCGAAGCATTGCAATGTTAGTCAATGAAGCTTGCGAGGCGGTTTTGCATGATGTCGCGACAGAACACGATATTGATGCTGCCATGAGATTTGGAGTGAATTATCCGCAAGGTCCATTCCAATGGATGACGCAACTGGGTGCACAACAGATTTTGATGATTTTAGAAAATTTACATCAAGTTTATGGTGAAGAACGCTATCGCCCAAGTCTGTATTTAAGAAAAAAAGTTGCAGCTTCAGCTTTACCCGTAAAGCAAACACAACAATTAAAACAAGCAGGATAAGGCGTAAAAAATGGAACAAGTGTTTATTTGTGATGCTATTCGTACTCCAATTGGTCGTTATGCAGGAGCTTTAAGTAGTATTCGTACAGATGATTTGGCTGCTTTGCCGATTCAATATTTAAAACAACAACATCCAACGTTGGCTTGGGATCAGTTAGATGAGCTTATCCTTGGTTGTGCCAACCAAGCCGGTGAGGATAATCGTAACGTCGCTCGAATGGCATCATTACTTGCAGGACTACCAGATTCAGTACCTGCGATTACGGTAAACCGTTTATGTGCTTCGGGATTAGATGCGATTGGTTTGGCTGCACGTGCTATTAAGTCAGGTGAAGCACAATTTGTATTGGCAGGTGGTGTTGAGTCAATGAGTCGTGCGCCATTTGTACAGTCCAAGCCAGAAACCGCTTTTAGCCGAACACCAAGTATTTATGATACAACTATTGGTTGGCGCTTTATCAATCCAAAATTTAAAGCAAATTTTGGGGTGGACAGCATGCCTGAAACCGCAGAAAACGTTGCTGAAAAGTATCAGATTAGCCGTGAAGATCAGGATTTATTTGCTTTCAATAGTCAGAAAAAAACGGCAACTGCGCAACTTAATGGCGTGTTTGCAGAAGAAATATGTGCTGTAGAAATAATCGATCGTAAAAAGAATCTGACACGTATAACTGAAGACGAACATCCCCGCGCAGATACCTCACTGGAAAGTTTGGCAAAATTAAAAGCGCCGTTCCGCAAACAAGATGGTTCTGTCACAGCAGGAAATGCATCGGGGGTAAATGATGGTGCCGCTTGTGTGTTATTGACCAGTGAAGGCTTTGCAACGGCAAATCAGTTGAAACCACTTGCCAAAGTCATTGCGATGGCAAGTGCAGGCGTTGAAGCAAAATATATGGGAATTGGTCCAGTACCAGCAGTACAAAAACTGCTGAAACAGACAGGTTTAAGTCTGGATCAAATGGATGTCATTGAGCTGAATGAAGCATTTGCAGCACAATCACTTGCAGTAATGCGTGAACTAGGTCTGGACGATGATGATGCACGGGTCAATCCCAATGGCGGAGCAATTGCCTTAGGTCATCCATTGGGTATGAGTGGTACACGTTTGGTGATCACGGCAATGAAAGAGTTGAAACGCCGTAATGGAAAATATGCACTATGTACGATGTGTGTGGGTGTTGGGCAAGGTGTTGCGCTTATTTTGGAAAATTTTGACGCATAACAGCCACTGCAAGACCAAACCAAGGATTTTAAGAAACAGCCAAAGGATGGCTGTTCAGGGAGTAACAATATGAATAACAATACATTGGAACATTTAGAAAAAGCATCGGTTGATGAGTTACGCAATGTTCAATTCGAACGTATAAAACAAACATTGCAACATGCTTATCAAAATAGTGCCGTCTATCGTCAGAAATTTGATGAAGTTGGGGTACATCCTGATGATTTTAAAACTTTAGCAGATCTAGCTAAATTTCCATTTACCTCTAAAAAAGATTTACGCGAAAATTATCCATTTGGCATGTTCGCAGTTCCACAACAGCAAATAGTCAGAGTACATGCCTCGTCAGGCACAACGGGGCAACCCACTGTTGTGGGATATACCCAAAAAGATATTCAAGTTTGGTCTGATGTTGTGGCGCGTTCATTACGTGCTGCAGGTTTAAGTAATCAAGATATTATTCAAGTGTCTTATGGCTATGGACTATTCACTGGTGGTCTAGGTGCGCACTATGGTGTTGAGCGCTTAGGCGCAACGGTCATTCCTATGTCAGGTGGTCAAACTGAAAAGCAAGTACAATTGATACATGACTTTAAACCCACGGCAATTATGGTGACACCATCCTATTGCTTAAATATCATTGAAGCATTGGAAAAAAGATTTGGTACTGCCAAAGAGTGCTCCATTAAAACCGGAATATTTGGTGCGGAACCGTGGACCAATGAGATGCGTAAAGAAATTGAAGATCGTTTAAGGATTGATGCACTGGATATCTATGGCCTATCTGAAGTGATGGGACCCGGTGTGGCGATGGAGTGTCTAGAGACTAAAGATGGTTTAACCATTTGGGAAGATCATTTTTATCCTGAAATTATCAACCCAGAAACAGGGGAGGTATTGGCTGATGGTGAATTGGGCGAATTAGTTTTTACCACGATTACCAAAGAAGGCATGCCTGTCATTCGTTACCGAACCCGAGATTTGACTCGTTTATTGCCAGGCACAGCAAGAACAATGCGCCGTATGGATAAAATTGTTGGGCGAAGTGATGATATGATGATTATTCGTGGTGTAAATGTGTTTCCATCTCAAATTGAAGAACAAATTTTACAAATCCCTGAATTGGTTCCTAATTATGAGATTCAAATTTGTAAACAAGGTCATCTGGATGGATTGCACATCCGTACAGAAATGCGTCAAGATATACATCAGGAAATACACGCACAACTGTGTACTCAGCTCAAAACTAAGATCAAAACGATGGTTGGAATTACAGTAAGCATTGAAATTTTGACAGAAGGGGCATTGCCACGTTCAGAAGGTAAGGCTCAGCGTGTATTTGATTTGCGCAACAATAATCATGTTACACATCCATCAAGTACGCTTAGCCTTGGTTAATTTGAGTGTTGTTATTTGAGATTGTTAAATTAAGGTCCTATCGAACATTATGAATTCAAAATTAAAACTTGCTATAGATGATTTTATTACCAAAGAAATGTTAAGTGGAACTTCACTGATCATGACGGTTTTTGGTGACTGTGTGCATCATCACGGTGGGATTATCAGTCTTGCAAGTTTGATTCAGTTAATGAGTGTTTTTGGACTCAATGAGCGTTCGGTACGGACTGCTGTATTTAGACTGGTACAAAATGGCTGGTTAGTGTCTGAAAAGATTGGTCGTACAAGTTATTACCGTGTGACTGAAAGTAGTCTCAACGGTTTTACACTGGCAGATACTAAAATTTATAATTTTAATCATAAAGAATGGGATCAAAGTTGGGATTTGGTCTTACTCAGTTCATTAGATATTGATAATAAACAAATTTTAAAGAAAGAATTGGAGTGGCTGGGTTTTGCCAGTATTGCAAGTAATGTAATGGCTTATCCAAGTTGCGATAAATTGAAATTACAGAATTTATTGCTCAGTCAGAACATGACAGATCAAGTGGTGATTTTTAAAGCTGAAACTTTGCAACTGTGGCAAGAATCTTATCCAACGGTAAAACGAATGGTGGAAGTTAATTGGCCAATTCTTGAGTTACATTCACGTTATGAAAAATTTATCCATGATTTTCGAGAGTTTTTAAATCTTGTGGAAAATTCAGATGATATGGATGCCGCACAAGCATTTCAAATCCGTATTTTGCTTATTCATCAATTCCGCCGAATTTTATTAAAAGACCCAAATTTACCATTTGAATTATTACCTTCAAACTGGTTATCGCTGAATGCGAGAAACTTAAGTAGTAACCTCTATCAACTGGTTGTTTTTGCAGGGGAAGAGTACTTTATGCAGTTTGCTCGCACATCAGAAGGTTTTATGCCACCTTTACATCCTATGTTTTATAAGCGATTTGGTGGTTTAAAAGTTGAGGAAATGGACGCTTAAACCCACCAACGCATTTAATTATTTAAATGAATTGAGCTTTGAAAAATATGGATTATTCACATGCCTTGTTATGCCATTGATAATGTAATTCCAGTCGTACACCCTAACGCCTTTGTACATCCAACTGCTGTATTAATTGGTGATGTTATTCTTGAAGAGGGCGTTTATATTGGCCCTTTTGCTTCGTTACGTGCTGATTTTGGACAGATTCATGTCTGTAAAAATTCCAATGTACAAGATAACTGTGTGATTCATGGCTTTCCGAAAAGTATTACCTTAATCGAAGAGTATGGGCATATCGGTCATGCTGCTATTTTACATGGCTGTACGATTGGCAAAAATGTTTTGGTTGGCATGAATAGTGTCATTCTTGATGAAGCTGAAATCGGTGAAAATACCATTATTGGTGCCAATAGCACAGTTAAAGCCAAGGCTGTTATACCCGCAAATGTGCTCGCTCTTGGAAGTCCTGCAAAAGTCGTTCGTGATTTACTAGAACAAGAAATTGAATGGAAGCGAAATGGAACAAATGAATATATTCATCTTGCACAGCGTTGTATAAGCTCATTAAGAGAGGTAGAACCTTTGATTTCTTTAGAGAATCGGTTGGATTTTACAAACTTTAAAGCTGAGCATAAGTTGTACTAATTTGTGGCTTAATCTTCATTGATGGCGAGTATCACAATATTGTGAATTGGATCAATGCGTACTGAATTTACAATCAGAAAATAGGTTCAACACATTGTTTTTGTCTTGTCCTAAAATAGTTTAACAATATTTCATTGAGAACCAAGTTAAGCAATGAATTCGGTTCTTGCTTTTCCACACATATCATTTTTCGCCAATCTCTTAAAATCAGGAAAAATATCCTCTTACTGACGATTATCCAAAGCTTATGGTGACCACGCAACAAAGTGAACAGGCCAAGCTGTTGAGTAAAAGGCTGTTGTCATAGATATCTCAGTGGTTCTTTTATTTGCTAAGATTGGGTAAAATTACTGCAAATTTAGCACTTTATAAAATGTAGATTAGGATGATGATGAACAAAATTTTAGTGATTGCCTTAGGGATATTGCCAGTATTTGCACAAGCACAAAGCTTCAAATACAAAAACACCGCGTCTGGTTTTAAAAATTATCAGGGACTAGCCACTTTAACAGGAAAATTTTCACGTAATTTAGACCCTGAATATTTGGATTATATGGGCGATGGTATTTGCTTTGAACCCAACAAAACATCAGCTGCACTCATTCCGCGTCCAAAAGGTGATACACGAGATGTATGGTTTTGCTTTAGCAACTTTGATGCAGCAAAAAAGACTTTTAAGTTACCAGACAATATTAAAAAAGGGTATTGCCAATATGAAGGACAGGCAACGATTCAAATTAAAGACTATCATTTATTTATAGAGGAAACTGAAGGTTTTGATTCAACTCAATTAGTTTCAGCGACCAATATTACTCCTGCAAAAGCAATAAAATGTAAAGTGCAGAATTAAGACTGTTTGAATACTGTGATGAGATTTGATCGCCACAGGTAAATAGAGCTTAACTTGGCTATCCATTCGCAAACAAAAAAGATCGCATTAATGCGATCTTTTTTTTAAACTGATACTAAGCTATTCATGCTTATTTATTCTTTTTGCTGACTTTTTTATATTCCAGATAGGCTTCTTCAGCAAATTTTCGTAATGAAGTCCCGATTGCAGCATATTGGAATTCATTTAAGTTGGCAAGCGAGGCGCGTGCAGAAGGGTGTTGAACACCAAAACCTGAACCCGGAAGGAGTACGACACCTGTTTCATCAGCAACTCGGAAAAGTAATTCTGTTGGATTCTTATTTTTCATCACCCAATCAGCAAACGCATCACCATATAGTTTTCGTGAGGTATTTTCTAAATTGACCAAGGTATAGTAATCAACGGCATTCGGATCTTGTGGAACTTCAACCCCAAGCTGTCTATAAAGCGCAGCATCGCGTTCTCGAACCACAGATTTCACTGCTTTTTTATAGCTTTGACGAGAATCCATCATATTAAATAAAGCAAAAAGAACCATTTGTACTTGTTGAGGTGTGGATAATCCAGCCGTGTGATTTAAAGCAACATTACGGCTATCGGCAACAAGGCGATCAATAAACTTAATACTAGATGGATCTGTGGTGAGGGATGAGTAACGTTCTTCGAGTTCTTTCTTGTCTTTTTTAGAAAGCGCCGCAATTTTTTTATCTAAAATATTATGATTACTCAAGGCAATGACCCCAAGTCTCCAACCAGTTGCACCGAAATATTTAGAGAAAGAATAAACCAGAATGGTATTGTCAGGGCAAATTGCAAACAAGGATTTAAAGTTATCTGCAAATGTGCCATAAACATCATCTGTTAGAATAATCAGGTCAGGACGTTTTTTAACAATATCAGCCAAAATCGCTAAACCTTCATCACTCATTTTAACCGAAGGTGGATTGCTTGGATTCACCAAGAAAAATGCTTTAATCGATGGATCTTCTAATTTGCGTAATTCTGATTCTGGGTATTGCCAACCAAGATTAGGATCAGCCTTGATGAGTACTTCTTCGAGCTGATAATCGTTAAGTTTTGGAATTTCGAGATAAGGGGTAAAAATAGGCGAACCTATGGCAATACGATCACCATGTGAAATAATTTTATTTTCTTTTAATGAATTAAAAATATAAGCCATTGCAGCTGTACCACCTTCCACTGCAAATAAATCGAGTTCCTCTTTCGGCATACCTTGTACGCCCATTTCACGTAAAACATATTCTTTAATAATCTTTTCGCTGACTCTTAGCATTCGATCTGGGACAGGATAATTACAGCCAAGTATACCTTCGACCATTTCGAGTAAGAATGCATCAGGATCGAGTCCCAATTGGTCACGAACATAAGAAATTGCTTTACCCAGAAAAACAACACCTGGCTTGTCACGATTTTCTAGGATGAAGTGGTCAAAGCGTGATTGCAATCCTTCCGCACGAGGAAATCCACCAAGTCCTTCTGGCATATAGGAAAAAGAAAATTCTGATTCAGTGGCAGAAAATAAACCCAATTGGAAAAAGGCACGCCGTGGAACAGTTGCAAGAAAGTTTGGATTTCCTCGTCCCGCATTGAGCATCATACGGTCGGTATGGCTTTGTGCTAAAGCAATCAATTCATCTTTGAGTTCAAATGGGCTCAGTTTTGCGTATTTTGAATAATCAACGTTCCCCATGGGAAGTCTCCTTAATTATCTTGAAGTGAATGAGTGTGAAATTTATAAAATTATTTATGCTAAACCGACAATCAGAGGGCCAAGCAAGGTTAAAAATACATTTGCGAGTGCATAGGTAATTGCAAATGGGACGGTCGGAATTGAATTGCCAGCTTTGTCGAGTACGCCACCAAAAGCGGGATTTGCACTGCGTGAGCCAGTTAATGCTCCAGCCATTACGGCGACATTGTTATAACGGAGTACATAACGGGCAAACAGCATTGAAAGAATTAGCGGTACTAGCGTGACCACCACTCCAATCATAAACAGGGACAAGCCACTTTCTTTAATGGTTTGAATGGCCTGTAAACCTGATTGCAAACCGACAGCAGCAACAAAACCAGCAAGACCTAAATCTTTGAGAAGTTGTGAAGCGGCTAAAGGCATATTGCCGTGGACTTGGTTTCGGCTGCGTAGCCAACCAAATAACAGACCTGATAACAGCGCACCGCCACCTGCACCAAGGGTTAAAGGAACATCACCAATACGGACAACAAAGAGGCCAATGACTAAACCAACAACTAAACCTGCACCATGGAAAATCCAGTCTGTTTTTAAGCTTTCGGGTAAAGCTTTACCCGCTTCTTTGACTAGGCGTTCAAGATCACTTTTAGTTCCATATACGGTGACCACATCGCCTTGACGTAGGACTGTATCATCACTTAAAGCTTGCGCTTCACTGTTACGTTTAATTGCCAGCACATAAATGCCATGCTTTAAGTAATCTGGGGTATTGGCTTTGATATCTCCAAGGGTACGGTTGGCATATTTTGAGTTTCGTAATATGACATCTGTGGTGTCCATGATCATTTCCATGCCTTGTGAGGATTGCAACTCAGATCCAATAAACTCAGCAATGGAAACGATACTAGCCCTGCGACCAACGACCAGAACAACATCATCTTTCTCTAAGGTAATTTCTGGCGCAACATCAATAAATTGATCTTTGCGTTTTAATCGTTCAATAGTGACGCTCGGTACTTGTGTTTCGAGTTCGGCAATGGTGTGTCCTGATGCTTGTTTGACTTTGTAAATACGACCAACAATTTCAGGCATAGCCAATTCTTGACCAGGTGCCAGTTCAAATGCACCTTTTAACTGCTCTGCTTGCGCTTTCAAAGCATCATCATGAATTTCTCGTCCCATAAATTTTGGCAAGATATTCACACAAACAATAATTGCGCCTAGAGAACCAAAGATATAGGTCACGGCATATCCAATCGCAACATTGGCTTGAAGTTTCTGAATTTCTGCAAGTGGTAAGTCTAGGCGAGAAATCGCATCGCCCGCCGTACCAATAATCGCAGACTGGGTCATCCCACCTGCAGCCAAACCTGCGGCTAAGCCTTTATCTAGATTAAAGATTTTTGCCATGACTAAGACTGTAATGAGTCCACATACAGCCATAAAAATAGCCAGCAAAATTTCTTTAATGGATTGTGGCCCAAGCGATTTAAAAAACTGTGGGCCACTTTCAAAACCGACTGCGTAAATAAATAAAGCAAAAAGAATCGCTTTTACACCATTGTCGATTGGTACGCCAATAAGACTTAGAATAACAGCGACAAGTAGTGATCCTGCAACACCACCAAATTGAAACTTTCCAAATTGAAACTGACCGATCCAAAACCCTATTGCTAAGGATAAAAATAATAGGATTTCAGGACTATGTTTTAATTCACCTTGTAGCCATTCAATCATTTTGCGGCCCCACCTTTATTATTTAATCTATATTTGATTATGAATAGAGTGTTCATTTTTTTACGTTCAATGGAAAATACTATATCAGTCGAGGTTGTGTAAAATATCCATATTTGAAATATATTATTTCATGGTTTTTTTATTTATTTAAAGAATATACCAAATATGGTGAATATTAAATTGTGCTTAAATAAGAAATAATTTAATTATTGTGGTGCCTTTTGCTTGCTTATTTATTTTTAATGAGATTTCATGATTGATAATTTTTTATTAAAAGTTAATTTATTTAAAAAATAGATTTAAAAAAAATAAACAAATTTTTTTATATTTTTAAGGTATTTGTATTGATGATTATTTTAATATAAGTTATTGAAAATAATATATTATTTATTTTAATATTGGATATTTGTTTTTCTGGTGTTAGCAAAGTGTATCGTTTGGTAAACAGTATGGAAAAATATAAATATATTGTGCATTTTATTTGAAAAGTAATTAATAAATCAAAACATCATTATAAATGCAGGTATATATGTCATGAATAAAGTGTATAAATTGGTCTGGAATACTACAGTGGGAAGCTGGGTTGTAGTTTCTGAAATTGTAAAAGGTAATAAGAAATCGAAAATTAATAAAATTGTGAAAGGTTCGATGTTTTTATTATTTATTGTTAATTCAAATGCTATTTTGGCGCAAGATATTAACGAGAGTTTAAATGTAAATGGTAGTTTAACTGCAACTGGAGATGTGGTTGCAAATGGTGTTTCATTAACAACAGTAAATACTGATTTAAATCAAACAAAAAATGATTTAAATACCCTTGATGATCAAGTTAATAATACCTCTACGGGGTTGGTCACTAAGGTATCACAGGTTGATTTTGATAGCTTAAATAACCAAGTGAATGATTCAAGCACAGGGCTGGCGACGAAAGTGTCACAGTCGGATTTCAATAGCTTGAATAATCAGGTCAATGATGTAAACACAGGATTAAATAGCAAGGCATCTGCGACGGATTTGAATTCGCTGAAGAATCAAACTTGGAATATACAAAGCAATGGTGGAACGTCGAGCGCCGTAAAAGCTACAGATACCGTGAATTTTGTGAATGGTAAAAATATTGCTGTAACCAATGCGGGTACGGATATTTCAATTTCCACTGTGGATGATCCAGAGTTTAACTCGGTAAAAATTGGTGATACTGCAAATAATACTGTATTGACCAGTACAGCAAATGGTTTAGACCTGGGTGGCGATAAGCTCACAAATTTAGCCAACGGTAGTATTGCTGCAGGATCTACAGATGCAGTGACAGGCGGGCAAGTGAATGATTTACTTTTCCAAAGTGGTCAAGGTATCAAATATTTCCACACCAACTCATCGCTTGTTGATTCACAAGCCAATGGTTTAAATTCTCTTGCTATAGGCCCTGTGGCAAAATCTGAAGGTGAACTATCAATCGCTATCGGTCATCTCTCAAATGCTACAGGACTCAACAGTATTGCTGTCGGAAATACAGCCAATGCCATCAATGATTATTCTATTGCTTTTGGTAAAGAAACAGGCGCACTTGGCGCCAATTCAACCTCTATCGGAAATGGTGGTCAAGCGAGAGCATTGACCCCGACTTATAACGTATCCAATACGCAACTGATTGCAATCAATGGTATTCCTGTCACCGCAATGGGAACGGATCCCAGCACTATTACTGAAATTAATGGGGTTGCTGTCTCAGCAACGCAAGTGAATCAATTCCTTACAGCTTTGCAAAATGGCGCCAATATGTCTGTTGGCGATAAAAGTGTTGCATTGGGGTCTTCTGCATTAGCAGGTGGACCTTCAAGTATTGCGATTGGGGATGCTGCGATAGCAACAGGAACGCATTCAAATGCAATTGGTCAGGGTGCAAATGCCGTGGGAACCAATGCCAATGCAATAGGAACCTCGGCATCTGCTGCGACCAATGCCAATGCGATCGGAAATTCAGTGTCTGCAAGTGGAACTGCGAGCGTCGCAATCGGAAATCAAGCGACTTCAGGAGGCGCGAGTTCAATTGCATTGGGTGATGGCGCAAAATCTAGTGTGGTTAATGGTGTTTCAATTGGTAGTGCAGCAGGAGTAGGTTCTATTGGTTCTGGTACATTTGACCGCAATGGGCATATCGCCGTTGGAGCAAACGCAGGACAAAATATTAGTGGTAACCAATCGATTGCTATAGGGGTCGGTGCGGGTAGCAATTCAACAGTTAACTCAACAAGTTCTGATTACAATATCGCTTTAGGTAGTGATGCAGGGACAAACTTATCGGGTAATCAGAATATTTCAATTGGTTTTGGCAGCAATAAAGATAGAAACGCCACCGTACAAAGCTCAGTTGCGATCGGTGCGGCAACATTTACTGAAAGTTTAGGGGTTGCAGTTGGAACACGAGCAAGTGTTGCTCAAGGCGGTGTTGCACTCGGTTATGACTCGATTGTGACCGGTACTTCAGGGGTTGCAATTGGCTTGGATTCTTTAGCAGGTCAAAGTGATGTGGCATTAGGTTCAGGAAGTGTTGCGCAAAACAACTCACTTGGAAATGGCTATATCACCAATGTCTCTGGTGGTGTGGGGGGCTTTAACATTGTTTCGGTCGGGAATAAAAATGAGCAACGTCGAATTACCAATGTTGCAGATGGTTCAGAATTGCAAGATGCGGTGACGGTCAATCAGATTAAAGCTTTACAAAATGACATTATCCGTGTGATGGGCGCAACGGATGCAAAAGGTAATCCTGCAACTATTGGAAGTGGCGGTACTTTACCTCTAATCCAAGTCAATGTTAAAGATTCTTCAGGAAATACCAGTAAGCTTCCAACAACAATTCAAGATGCTTTTGATTTACTGGGTACAGGACAAATTGGTGGTGTAGTACCTGATGCTGTGTTGTATAACTCAGACAAATCAGTTGTGAATTTAGTCGGTACTGATGGAACGATCATTCGTAACGTAAAAGGCGATGAAAATGATCTGTCCTCAGCGGTGAATTTTGGGCAATTAAAAACAGCTGTTGCGCAAGCAGGTCCACAATACTTTTCAGTAAATACCACGGATATCAATAATAAAAACAATACAGGGGCAAATGGCGACAATTCTTTAGCAATTGGCCCGAGTGCCAGTACATCTTCCCTTGCAGCTGGGAGTGTTGCTTTAGGCAGTAATGTGATTGTAGCAAGAGAAAAATCAGTTGCGATTGGTGCGGGTGCGGGTTCAGTAGGGGTTTCTTCAATTTCAATCGGTGATTCTTCGATTGCCACAGGTACAAATAATATTGCGATGGGAAAAAGCGCAGAAAGCCGTGGCGAAGATAGTATTGTCATCGGGAATGGTTCTGAGGCGGATGGAACCAAGTCAAACTATGCGGTCGTTGTAGGGAGTGACGCTGAAGTTAATTCCGCAGATCAAGGGATTGCAATTGGTCGTCAAGCATTGTCTCAGGGAGATAATGCGACGGCAATTGGTTATCAGTCTAAAGCCAATGGTGCACAGAGTGTTGCATTAGGACGCTTTGCCACAGCAACTGCTGAAGACAGTATGGCCTATGGCGATAATGCTAAAGCTTCGGGTGTGAATTCCACTGCAATAGGTTCAGATGCAAACAGTACTTCTCAAGATGGTTTGGCAATAGGCTCTCAAGCAAAAAGCTATGCAGCAAAAGCCACGGCAATTGGGCAAAATGCAGAAAGTGCGGGTGAAAATGCGATAGCGTTTGGTGTTAACAGTGTAAGTCGTGCTAAAGATGCCACTGCGATAGGCAATAATGCAACTTCAAATGGAATCAATGCGATTGCACTCGGCAAACAATCCAATGCAAACGCTTTAAATTCAATTGCGGTAGGTACGGGAACCAATGCACTTCAAGAAGATGCGGTCGCTATCGGAAATAGTGCTTCGGTGAGTGCGAAAGGCGCAACTGTATTGGGTAAGTCTGCAACAGCATCACATGAAAATGCTGTAGTTTTAGGAAATAACTCAGTTTCGGCAGCTTATGTGGCAACCAAATCAGCCACAATTAATGGCAAAACCTATAATTTTGCAGGAGCTCCGACTGCATCTTCTAGTGTAAGTGTCGGAGATGTCGGGGCTGAACGAACCATTGTCAATGTTGCTGCTGGGCGTATCAGTAGCTCAAGTACAGATGCAATCAATGGCAGTCAATTGTATCAAACCAATCAAGCCATTACCGATTTAGCAGACACGCCATTAAGTTTTGCCGGAGACACTGGCGCGAAAGTAGAGCGTAAATTGGGTGAGCAATTAAAGCTCACTGGTGGAGCGACTGGGGTACTTACAGATGGCAATCTGGGGGTTGTAAGTAATGGTACCGATACTTTGCAATTAAAATTGGCCAAAGATGTCAACCTGACCGCTCAAGGAAGCTTAAGTGTCGGCACTTCCAAAATTACAGATGGGCAGGTGGAAATTAAAGACAGTGCCAATAATAGTAATATCAGCACCTCCACTCAGACAGTGATTACTGATGGGGCAAGCAGTAATAGCGCAAATGCCAATACCATTAACTTAAAAAATGCGAGCAATAATGTTGTGTTAAGTGGCACGACAGGTACTTTGACAGGGCTGACCAATAAAACTTTAACTGAATCAGACTTTGCCAAAATGGGGCGTGCAGCAACAGAAGAACAGCTTAAGTTAGTCAATGAGGTGGCTGAAAATGCCAATAAAGGTTGGAATTTAACCACCAACAAAGACGTTACAGGCACTACAAATATTGCAGCCACGGATACAGTTGATTTTTCAAATAGTGATGGCAATCTAGCCATTGGTCACACTGGTGCAAATGTCGATCTAAAACTTGCAGAAATCGTTAATGTGGGTGGACTTCCTGGTGGGGCAAACATTGCCATTAATGGCAAAAATGGCACGATTACAGGATTAACCAATACCACTTTTGATCCAAGTAACTATTTATCTGGGCGCGCTGCAACTGAGGATCAATTGGCAACACCAATTACATTTGCTGGAGACAATGCCGGTGTGAATGTCGATCGTAGATTGGGGCAACGCTTGAGTATTGTCGGTGGTGAATCTGTTGCGAGTAATTTAACCGACAATAACATCGGTGTGGTTGCAGACAGTACCGACAATAAACTAACCATTAAACTCGCTAAAGATATTCAGCTCGATAGTGTAAATGCAAGTGGCACAGTGATCGATAGCAAAGGCTTAACTTTTGTAAACGCAAGTGGCGGTGCTGTGCCGAATTCACCAAGTGTGACCGTGACAGGAATCAATGCGGGGACCAATAAAGTGACCAATGTTGCATTGGGCGATATTAGTGATAGCTCTATGGATGCTGTAAATGGTAGCCAGATTAAACAGATTATCGATAAAGGATTTAGCATTAGTGCAAATGCTGACAGTGCAGCAAAAGATACGATTGGTCTCGGTGAAAATGTTGATTTTAGTGCAACCGATGGCAACATTAAAATTACCAACACAGGCAATAATGGAATTAGCTTTGGGCTTGAGCCAGTGGTCAAGATTGGACCTGCCACAGGTGGAAATCCAATAACAGTCAATGGTAATACAGGAACAATTACAGGCCTAAGCAATACAACCACATCCAGTAATGACTTTGCTACAGTCGGTCGCGCGGCCACAGAAGAACAGCTCAAACAGATGCAAACTGGGCTCAATGATGCGGGCTTTGGCTTAACGGCTGGCGACGGCAATACCATTAACAAAAAATTGGGCGAAAGTATTGAGGTTATTGGTGCCGATAGCAATATTGCCACCAAAGTCACTGGTGGCAAAGTTGAAATAGAGCTCGCCAAAAATATTGATCTGAGTAGTGCAGGCAGCTTAACAGTCGGTACCAGTAAAATTACAGATGGTTAAGTTGAATTAAAAGATGCGGGCAAATCGAATATTAGTACGGTGAATAGTACAATTGTCAGTGATGGTAGCAATAGCAGTACGTTAGGTGCAGGAAATATCAATGTCAGTAATGGCACTTATCAAACCCAAGTTGGTCCAACACAAATTGTTGTAGGTGGTGCAAATCCTGTTAGCGTGAATGGTTCAACAGGACGGGTGAGTGGTTTAAGCAATACCACTTGGGATCCAAATGCAATTTATAATCAAAAACAAGCTGCAACCGAAGAGCAGTTAAAACAAGTCAGTGATGTGGCTCAGAATGCCAATAAAGGCTGGAACGTCAAAACAGATGCTATTTTGGGGACAACGCAAGTCAAACCAGGCGATACGGTCGATGTTGGTTTAGCAACAGGTGAAACTAATTTAAATGTCAGTGCAAAAAATGACAGTAATGGAACGACAACCATTGATTTCAGCTTAAATAAAGACCTGAATATTGATAGTGTCACTGCGGGTACCGCAACGGATTCCACTATACTAAATAAAGATGGTATGACCGTACAAGATGGTAGCACTCAAAGTGTGATCAGTTCTGGTGTGATCAGCGTCAAAAATACGGTCAATCAAGTTGTACTTGATGCCAATAAAGGCACACTAGAAGGTTTAACCAATAAGACTACATCAGGTAAAGATTTTGCTACCACAGGTCGTGCAGCCACAGAAGAACAGCTTAAAGAAATCCAAACTGGACTGAATGATGCTGGTTTTGCTTTAACTGCTCAGGATGGCAATACAGTAAACAAGAAATTAGGTGAAAGCGTTGATGTAATTGGTGCTGACAGTAATATCAGTACCAAGGTGGCAGCTGGAAAAGTACAGGTTGAGTTAGCAAAAAATATTGATCTTACTTCTGCAGGCAGTTTAACGGTTGGTAAAAGCAAAATCAGCGATGGCAAAGTCGAACTGAAAGATGGTGCTAAATCGAATATCAGTACCGTCGATGGTACATTGGTGAGTGATGCAAATAAAAATAGTAGTTGGATTGGTGCAGGCAGTATCAATCTAAGTAATGGTATTTATCAAACCCAAATGGGACCAACACAAATTATTGTGGGCGGTGCAAACCCTGTAACTGTGAATGGTGCAACAGGGACTATTGGTGGGCTGACCAATAAAACATTTAATCCAAATAACTTTGTCAGTGGTCAAGCTGCGACAGAGGATCAGCTTAAAGCGGTGAGCGATCGTATTCAAACAGCAAACCAAGGTTGGAATTTGACCACCAATGGAACCAATAGTAATCCAGTCAAATCAGGCGATACGGTCGATTTTAGTAACAAAGATGGCAATATTAATATCAGTAACAATGCCAATAATGTCAGTGTTGAATTAGCCAAAGATATCCAGGTTGACAGTGTGACTGCAGGCAATACCGTAATCAATAATGATGGTCTTAGCATTACTGGTGGGCCAAGTGTGACTAAAAATGGTATTGACGCTGCGGGCAATAAAGTCACCAATGTTGCAGAGGGGAGTATTGCTCAGAGTAGTAAAGATGCGGTGAATGGAAGCCAGATCCACAATATTATTGGGGACGGTGCATTCCAAGGCGGAGATGGTAATACCATTACCAACATCGGTGGGACAGGTGCAACCAACATTAATGATGCGATTAGCTCAATCAACCAAAAAGCTGGGCAACATGCTACAGTTATTGCTGGGCAGAATATGACGGTCACTGAAACAACCAATAGCCTAGGAGGTAAGGAATATAAGGTTGCAACAGCGGATGACGTAAAATTTAACACAGTTACCGCAAATACGGTTACTGCAGATAATGTCATAGCAAACACAGTCAAAGTGGGTGATGTTGCAATAGATCAAAATGGAATAAATGCTGGGAATAAAAAAATCACCAATGTTGCAGCAGGTGAAGTATCCAGCACTTCAAAAGATGCGGTTAATGGTTCACAACTCAATACATCAAACCAATACATCACCACATCATTAGGCGGTGGCGCAAAATATGAAAATGGTCAGTTCACTCCGCCAACCTACAATGTAAATAACGGCTCATATCATAATGTGGGTGATGCCTTAGGTGCGCTTAATCAGGCTGATATTGATTTAGGTAATAAAATTACCAATCTAGGCGATCGTTTAGAGCAAGTATTTTATGACACCAATGGTCGCATAGATGATTTAGAGAAAAGAGCCAGTGCAGGCAATGCGCAAGCACTTGCAACAGCAGGTTTACCTCAAGCTTATATTCCAGGCAAAAGTATGATGGCAATCAGTGGGGGGACTTACCGTGGCGAAAGTGGGTATGCGATCGGGATGTCATCAATTTCAGATAATGGCCGATGGGTGTTTAAGGTGAGTGGAAGTGGTAACTCGCGTGGTGATTTTGGGGGAACTGTAGGTACTGGGATCCAATGGTAGTTTAGGGAAGCTAAGGCATTTTATCCATGTAAACAGTGTCTTAGCTTACCATTTTTTGGATTCAAATTAACGAGAACAAGAATTTATGCGAGAGTCGACATATGAAAAATTTATTAATATTGAGTTTAATTGCCGTAACATTGAGTGCTTGTGCCACAGGAACCATTATTTCTAAAGAGGGTAAAACCGAGCAAGCGAAATGGCACAAGGTGGATGATGTCATTTTAAATAAAAAAGCGGGAACATTCCCAAATGTACAGAACTTGAATCAAGTCAGAGCAGGAATGACCAAAGATCAACTTTACGCGCTGATTGGTCGACCTCAATATGAGGATGGCTGGAGAGCTAGAGAATGGAATTATTTGTTCCATTTCACGACTGCAGACCGTACCAATGACACTATTACAACATGTCAGTTTAAAATTTTATTTGACCAAGAAAAGATCGCTAGAAGCTTTTACTGGAATCCGATACAGCCTAAAGATGGCCTCTGCCCTCCCTCTCTTGAATTAAAGTAACAATCAGTGTGTAGATGATTGAAGGCTTTAAAATTGTATACTTTAAGCATTTAATTTTTTGCGTGTAGAAAAATTCAATCTCAAACAACAGTGTGTAAAGAGAAAACCCACATCGATGTGAACACTTTAAATAAGCGGTCATATCGTTGTGGCACATTTAAATCATATACGTTTTTATGATGATGTTTTAACACGCCATTGAGGATAGATCGAAAGGATATAGTCCTGAAATTGTTGTATTACTTTTGGATTGTTTGAACGTTTTAAATAGTCTAAAACACGATCTAAGTAAGCCTCACTGGGTTGTATCTCAAAGCCTAAATTTTGACTTAATTGAGCATAATGTTGTTTTATAAGATTGGGATTTTCTGGGATCGCTTTAATATTGACTCGCATACCTTCAAAAATATAACGCAAACCATCAAGATTACCTTTGATTGGTACAGTACCGTGATCTTCACCCTCATACTGGACATATTTATAGTTCAGTTGAGTAAAAGGCTGTTGACTTAAATATTGATTGAACTTTTTGATACCCTTGTAATGGTTGTCTAAACTGTCTGTATTTTCACTGGCACCAACTTGGGTTAAAAATAAAGTTTTATGCTGAAAATCTTGATTGTTCGCTTCCTTAAAACGTTTCAACATGATCTCATCATCCCACCAAATACTAGGGTCATGGACAATATAGGCTTGGATATTTTGTTGACCATTGAGCATATGATTGAGTGCGGTAATACCTCCGAAAGAATGACCAATCAATATATTTAACCCATTCGTACGATATTTTTTCTCAATATCAGGCATGAGCTCAGATTCTAAAAATTTAAAAAATGCGACATTTCCGCCAGTTTCACCTTCAATTACACGTCCTTCATTAATTTCAGGCTTTTGCTTGGTTGGGGTTAAGTCTCGAGCACGATCTGTATTGACGATGCCCACAACGACCATTTCAGGAATCGAGGGATAAGGTGACTTCGATAATTTCTCGACAATTCCTGTCAAATAATGAAAGTTAGTTTCGCTATCTAATAGATAAATCACAGGATATTTTTGCTTGGGATATTTGCCATATGTCGCAGGGAGATAGATCTGGATTGGTCTTTTTTCATTTAAAATAGCGGAAGATATGTTTTGTGTTTCTCCAATACGAATGCTGTTATCGGCAAAACTAGGTATTGAGATTTGCATGATCAACACGCCTAGCGCCAAGTAGAGAGAAGTTTTCTTCAACATGAAAAATGACCTATTCGATAACAGTGATGTGATTACGCATATTGAGAAACTTATTGATTGCTCAAGTATGGGTAGTGATGATTTACAAATAAAAAAAAGATTAAATTCAGTTCAGGTTTTGTTGCTGGCTGTTAGTGCTTTTAGCAGAAATAGGGGTTTTGCAGCATCTGTTTGTATTTTTATAACTGACCAAAGTCATAGAGCTGAGTACGCGATTTGCTATTGGCTGAATAAGAATAGATTGGATCATAAAATTGATTTTTATAAATATGCGAATAATAATTATTATCTTTTAAGCTAATGGTAAAAATCAATATGGATCTTTATGTTTTATAAATTTATGTTGTTTTGCACTGTCATGAACAAGTTAAAAGCTATGCGTTTAAAAAAATTAGCCTTTAAGCACTATGGTTCCCATTAAAATTTATTCAGCGTGTTTTAAACCATACTCCTTAACTCATAGGCTGTATTTCTCAGTAAAGGCAAAACTTGCTGAATCAGCTGTTCTTCAGTGACACGATGTGTTTGTGCAATACAGTTTAATGCAGCGACGGCTTTGCCTTGTGCATCTAATACTGGAACTGCAATCGCAATAACCCCTAATTCATGTTGTTCTTTTGATAGACAATAATCTTGTTTTTGAATCTTTGCCAATACTTGATAAAACTGGACTTCATCTTGAATGGTATAAGCGGTGAGGCGTTTCAAACTATATTTATTTACCCAGTGTTTTTGTTCTTCTAAATTTAATGCTGCCAATAAAACCTTGCCTGTTGAGGTTGCATGTGCAGGCAAACGATTGCCCAAATGCATCCCATACGGGCTGAGGCGTAAATTATCGTGTTGAGGTAAGTAGCTTCGCGCAATCGGAACGACTTCATGTTCATCTAAAACCACCAGCGAAAAAGTCAGGCTGGTTTGTGCGCTTAACAGATTGAGAATAGGTTGCACAACTTTAGGCAGATGAGCAGAGCTTAAATAGGAGCTTGATAAGCGTAATACTTTGTGAGTTAACCAAAAGTAGTGATCATCAGTTTCTAAATAACCTAAATATTTTAAAGTTCGTAAATATCTTCGTGCCGCTGTACGGCTCAATCCTGTGCGCTCTGCAATTTGAGTCGAATTGAGTTTTTGACGATCAACTCCAAAGGCTTCAAGCAAACTCAGTCCTTTGGCGAGTCCAGCGATGTAATCGTCTTGCTTAATGGTTTCACCTGAAACCTCGTTCTCAATTAAATCGTATCTCATCGTTCATCCATTCCCGATTATAATTTTATGGCCGATATACGGTCATTGTTGCTACTATACGGCGATTATCCAGTTTTCACCATATCAAAAAGAGATCAAAAAAATTAATTTAATGGTCAGGATATGGAGAAAATGTTATGGAAAATTTAATCACACAAGTGGCGATTATTGGTTCAGGCCCAGCAGGGCTATTGCTTGGACAACTGTTGTTTAAAGCAGGTATCTCGCACGTGATCATTGAGCAACGCAGTGCTGAATATGTAGCTGCACGTATTCGAGCAGGGATACTTGAACAAGTATCGGTTGATTTATTGAAGCAAGCGGGTGTGGATGAAAATCTAAACAAGTTTGGCTTAGCGCATGATGGTATTGAAATTTTAACCAATGGCTTAAAGCATCGTGTGGATTTATCTGAGTTAACTCAGGGTAAGCAAGTTACGGTTTACGGACAAACGGAAGTCACAAAAGATTTAATGCATGCACGTGAAGCGGCAGGTTTGTGCACTTACTATGAAGCAGAGAATGTGCAAATTCATGATTTTGAGCAAAACCCGTATGTTAGCTTTCAGCAAAATGGTCAATCGTACCAGCTTAGATGTGATTTTATTGCAGGCTGTGATGGATATCATGGGGTCTGTCGTGCAAGCGTGCCACAAGATAAAATCAAAACTTTTGAAAAGATTTATCCCTTCGGTTGGTTAGGTGTACTTGCAGATGTTCCACCTGTTTCAGATGAATTGATCTATGTGCAGTCAGAACGTGGTTTTGCTTTATGTAGTATGCGTTCAAAAACCCGTAGCCGATATTATTTACAAGTTCCTGTGACGGATCATGTCGATGAGTGGTCTGACCAACGATTTTGGGATGAGTTAAAAAATCGCCTTGATGACGAAACTCGTAAAAATTTGGTTACAGGCACTTCAATTGAAAAAAGTATTGCACCTTTACGCAGTTTTGTGACTGAACCAATGCGATTTGGGAAACTATTTTTAGCAGGAGATGCGGCACATATCGTTCCACCGACAGGGGCAAAGGGTTTAAATTTAGCTGCATCTGATATCGCTTATTTGTCAAATGCCTTAATTGAATTTTATCTCAATGGTTCAGAACAAGGCATCGAGGAATATTCTGAAAAATGCTTAAAACGTGTGTGGAAAGCAGAACGTTTTTCATGGTGGATGACGCATTTACTACATCGTTTTGAAACGGAAAGTGAGTTTGATCATAAAATTAAGCAGGCTGAATTGAGTTATATTTTAGATTCACATGCGGGTTTAACCACATTGGCTGAAAACTATGTGGGTTTACCTTATGAAATTAAAACATTTAATGAGGTTCAGGGGAGTCGTTCAGACTTGCTTAGTCATTAATTTTGAAAAATAGAAAGTTACCTATTTTGAGCAAGGTTTTAAATCTTAATTAAATATAGGTGGTTTTCTTTTTTATACAAACAACCAGACCATCGTCCACAAAGTTGGTTTATTTAATTTAGGTAGTGGGCCTAACTGGTCATAGTAGAATAAGCCTTGTATCCTAGCGGGTATCCTTTGCATCTTATTGAACTCAAGGGGGCGCCAAAATGAAAAGATCAAATATAACAAGAAAACCTTTACCCAGTAGCGTTTTAGTAAATCTTAAAGCTGAAGAAAAAGTGAATAAGCAGACTAGGTATCCCAAAAAACTAGGGAATCTGCTATTTCTCGTTTTGGTTGGCATATTAACATCTGGATGTTCTGAAAAGATGTTTCAACCACCGCCACCTGATTTTTTAGAATGGATTGCTCCAAACAGTAGTATTGTTGATGTTAAGAAAAAGCTGCTTGAGTGTGGTATGCCTGAACCCTCTGGTAAGAGTCCTGAATATCAGCAACTTGGTAGGAATGCACAAGTATCAATTTCGCTTTGCATGGTAAATGCGGGCTTTAGTGACAAGGACGAATATCCATTATGCAAATATGAAAAGGATAGAGTTTTACCCGTTTGCGCTTCTGGGGCAGAAATACCTACTCCGGATATTAATAGGAGATTGAATAGCCACTATTGCAGAACAAAATCGAATTATCAATATTGCAAACAAAACGCACGATTTCCTGAATTGTGCGATAAAAATGATTATGTAAACCCACGCCCAGAATGTCTTCGTTAAAGCATGCTGTTATGAGTATTCGCTATTAAAATTAAAATGGTTAAGATACTTAATACTTTCTTGTGATTACGTGGTTGAGTACGGATGGGGGAAGACGGGGATAATTAAAATTAAGGGAAGGACTGCTTAATGAGAAATCTATTTTTTCTAGCCTCGATTGGCATATTAACATCTGGATGTTCTGAAAAGATGTTTCAACCACCACCACCTGATTTTTTAGAATGGATTGCTCCAAACAGTAGTATTGTTGATGTTAAGAAAAAGCTACTTGAGTGTGGTATGCCTGAACCCTCTGGTAAGAGTCGCGCATATCAGCAACTTGATAGGAATGCGCAGGTATCCATTTCGCTTTGCATGGTACATGCGGGCTTTAGTGACAAGGACGAATATCCATTATGTAAATACGAAAAGGACAGAGTTTTACCCGTTTGCGCTTCTGGGGCAGAAATACCCACTCCTGATATTCACAGGAGATTGAATAGTGAATATTGCAAAAAAAATACGAACTATCAATATTGTAAGCTGAATGCACGACATCCAGATGCTTGTGATCTAGAAGACTATAATAATCCACGCCCAGAATGTCTTCCTTAAAGCAGGATATCAGCATGATCAAATAAGTAGACTTTTGGCCTTATCTAGTGGCTGTGTGATAAAGAATGGACATATTTGTGGACCTCAAACACCAGTTGCGAATTGTGATTCTGAGATTAACAGGCGGTTGTTACATCCTGAACCACCTGGTGACTATTGGATAAAGGGGGATAAGGTAACAGAAATCAGGAGGCAAGACTGGATCGATTGTGGTGGAGATATTGACGGTAGCTATCGCAGCCTCACTGATGATGAGGTTTCCAGAAAAGACCGCAGTCAAGCATGGAGAAGTAATTTCTATAAAGTGCAAAATTGTGTGATCGAAAAGGGCTATAGATACATGGGGATTTGTAGGGGTGAAATACCAAGCCAATACCCAGCACGTCTTTTAAGATGAATTTTTAGATTCGGTAAAACAAGGAGACTGAAAAGATGCTGAAGATTCCATCGCTTGTATTTGTTTTATGTTCGCTGTCAGGGTGTGGACTTGGTGGGTTCTGGATGAATGGTAACCCTTCGGTTGGAAAGAATATACCCGCACTTAGTGACTATTGGGTTAAAGATGATATGGTTCTGGAGCAAGTGAGAAAGGACTGGAGTGAATGTGGTGGAAGTAGTAATGGAAGTTATAATTTGACTGATGATGATATAGCAAGTGGAGAGTTGCGTCAGGTAAGTAAAAAGAAGTTTAATGGTTTGCAGTATTGCATGATGGAAAAAGGTTATCGATATACGGGGACCTGTGAGGGTGAAATACCAAGTCAATACCCAGCATGCCTTTTAAGATGAATTCTGAATTTAGTTGTAAGATAGTCGGGAGGCTACTACATCCATCAATATGGGATTTAAGTAATCAAATAAGCTTCTTCCGCCCTAACTTTTATAGCTTGATTTGGCCTAGAAATCGTAAGTAAGATCACTTTGGGGGATATGCTGATTAAATATTGAGGTGGTATAAGCATAACAAGAAAATATTTCTGATGACTTTATGCTTATTCTTAACTGGATGAGTAGTTGGGAATGGGCGTATCGGTGGCCCTCAAACACCAAAAATTGTTCAGGCTTTTTTTGAAGCTTGAAACCAAATAGATTCAAATCGAAAATTTGTTTTCATTTTATAGATGAACTTGTTAGCATCAAAGGGTATTTTTGATAGCGTGTGACAGTGAATGTCTTCAGGTCAACAAGTTTTAATTAAACTTAGAAAAATGATTATTGCTGGGGAGCTAGAGGGCGGTGCCAGAGTGGCAGAGATCCCAACGGCTGAGTTGCTTGGGGTGTCCAGACAGCCTGTGCGTATGGCATTTCGTTTGCTTGAGCAAGAAGGCTTGCTGATTAAAAATCCGACTCGCGGTTATACAGTTCGAGAAATTTCAGAAAAACTGATCAATGACGCACTTGAAGTACGTGGCATCCTTGAAGGACTGGCAGCTAAAACCATTGCAGAACAAGGTTTGACGGAAGAACAGAAAAAAACACTACAAAATTGCATTGTCGAAACTGAAAAACTTTTTGATGGAAAAACTGAGTTTGGTGATCATGAACTGGAACGTTACCATCACTTTAATGTGATTTTTCACGATACCATTATTCAAGGCGCGCAAAATGTTGCATTGATCCAAGCCTTAGCCAAAAACAATCAATTGCCCATGGCCTCGGCCCAAGCCATTACCTATGACCAAACTCAAGCACTTTCAGAATATCGTCGCTTACATTATGCCCATCTACAACACTGTTCAATTTACGATGCTTTAATGCATAGACAAGCTGGACGTGCTGAAACATTGATGCGGGAACATAGTAGTGTTGTGGTTTTGGGCGAGACCTTAAGAAACGTGTTGTCTCAATAAAACCGAAAAGAAATATCAACAGACCCTAAGCAGCTCTTTTAATCGAATCAAAGGGCTGTTTTTCATTAGAATTCGATCAGCAAATTTGTAGATTTTGCTCGAGAACAGCAGGGGGTAAACTGGTTATTTAATGCATGTTCTTCGTCAGTCATAAATACATCACGGTGATCTGGAATTCCTGCAAGCACACGCGTGATACAGGTTCCGCAAATACCTTGTTCACAAGAAACAGGGACATCAAAACCATTTTCAAGTAAGGCTTGGGTTGCTGTTTGATGAGGCTGTACTTCGATTCGACGGTCAGTGCCTTTGATTTCAATGGTAAACGCCGCATTGTTAGATACCTCTGACTTTTGTGCGACAAAGTGTTCTTGATGTAGCTGCTCTGCTTGCCAGCCCATGTGTTGAGCTGACTCCATCACAAATGCCATAAAACCTGCTGGCCCACAAACATATAAATGTCTATCGGATGAATTCTGTTCCAAGACGGACGACATATCACATTGAGTTTCTGGTTGACCTTGAATATGAAAATGAATCTGACCTGCAAAGTGTTCGGTTAAATTTCCATAGAAAGCAATCATTTCATGACTACGTACAAAATAATGCAATTCAAATGGGATCCGCTGAGCTTTAAGCCCATATGCCATTGAAAGAATCGGGGTAATGCCGATACCACCTGCAAATAAGATTGCCTTTTGGGTATGAGGATGAATTTCAAATAAGTTACGTGGTGCGCCAATACGTAATTGATCACCTTCACGGTACTCGGTATGCATGCAACGAGAACCCCCTCTGGAATGCTCATCATGCAAAACACCAATCACATAACGATGTTTTTCACGACAACAGTTTGAAAGTGAGTATTGGCGTGTTAAACCATTTTTGAGATGTACATCAATATGTGCACCTGCCTCAAAGCTTGGAAGGGCAGAACCATTGCTTGAAATCAATTCAAAGGCTCGAATTGATGGTGTAAGTTGATGAATTTTATCAATAACAACGTCCATGTTTATTCTCCTTTAAATCACCCGAATATTTGGAAACTTGTGTCTTGTTGTTTCAGGCGTGAGTGTACTTTCTTGTGCCAGTAATCGGTCAATCACTTTACGTGACTGTACGCCACCAGCATCGATATTCAGCATCAGTAACTGGCGATGGGGATTTCGCAAAATATTTTGTTGCTGCTGTTCCAACATTTCTAAATCTTCGGTAAAGATTTTGCCTTGACCTTCGCGGATGAGATCAGTGAGGGTCGGGTTATCTTGTTGAAAATTACGTGCCATTCCCCAAAAATACCAATGTGAGGTTTCTGTTTCAGGGCTAATAAAATCAACCACGATCGATGACACTTTTTTATCTTTGGGGGCATGATATCCGCCATGTCCAGCATGAGCGACACCCACTTCAATGTGTACGTTACTTGGTGCAACGAAGTGGCAGCGTTGCCAACGATCTACGGCAACATCATCTGCTAAGTTATTACAACGAAGTGCCATTTGCCAAAATGGGGGAGCGATGACATTTTCTATATAACGCTCAGTAATGACATGATCACCATCGACCTTGGTGACAGGAAGGGCTTCATCAATTTCTTTTTGCCCAATACTGCTCGAATGAACATAGGTTTCATGGGTCAAATCCATAAGGTTGTCAACCATCAAACGATAATCACAATGGATATGGAATAAACCACCGCCATAGCTCCACTCAGGATGATCTGCCCATTCTAGTGTTGGGAGTTTGGACTCATCAGCCAAAGTTTGATCTCCAGGCCAAACCCAAATAAAACCAAACTTCTCTATGGCTGCATAGGCTTTATTGCAGGGGAAACCGTTTACACGTTGAGCTGGCATAGAAATGGTTTTTCCTTCGCATCCCATGACTAAACCATGATAACCACAAACTAAATTGCCATCTTCAACATAGCCTAATGATAATGGGGCGCCACGATGTGGACAAAAATCTTCAACAGCAGCAACTTGATTTTCTTTGCCGCGATAGAAAACAATTTTTTCACCACAGATGGTGCGACCAAGCGGCTTGTCTTGGATATCTTCAGGATAGCAAGCAACATACCATGCATTTTTTATAAACATTTGTGATGACTCCTTATCACTTATTGGATCCAATTTATATCAACACAAGTAAACGGTCAATCGATAAAATGATCATTTTTGATCATTAAAGTCTTTGATTTGGGCTTGTTTGTTTTGTATTTATCGGTATTTTACTGTTTTTATTTAAAAAATATCTCTACGAGATTTATGTGGTTATTTGTGCTTTTATTTATATTTTGGATCCAATTTGTATTTTTGTTGAATACCTATCACATTGCGAAAACTGAAATATTTAAAAATAAGGGGGTGGGCTTTTTGAATATCCTCAATAAGGTCACTGACTAGAAGAGGTTAAATAAACCAAATGGATCCATTTTAGTGTAATTTTCAAATATGTATATTCGTTTTTAATTCTTTTAATTTAAATATATTGATTAAAATCATATGTTTTATGGGTTTTAATCTAACTTTGTAAATATTTTTTAATAATACTATTGATTTTTTGGATCCAATTAATCAAGATGAAATAGAGCAGGACGCTCCAAAAAATATTCTTGTTCAAAAACGAGTTTTAAAAATTAAATTATTCCTCTAGGTAATTATGGATACGGATATGCATAACCACCCAACGACGCAGCACAGCAATGTCGTGTGTATATCCTATCCAGATTGGGAGATACACAAATGGAAAGAGATGTGCTTGGTGAGATAAGTCAAAATAAGATGAGCCGCTATCAATGGTTTGTGATTTTGATTTGTGTTTTCCTTAATATTATTGATGGTTTTGATGTCATGGTCATGGCATTTACTGCACCTTCAGTTTCAGCGGATTGGTCGCTTTCTGGTGCTCAAATCGGTTTGTTATTAAGTGCTGGTCTATTTGGTATGGCTGCTGGTTCGATTTTTCTGGCACCACTTGCCGATAAAATTGGTCGCCGTTTACTGATCTTAATTTGTTTGGTGATTGCTGGAATCAGCATGCTGGCATGTGCTTTTGTCAATAGTCATAGCATGTTGGCCATGCTTCGTTTTGTCACAGGGATTGGGGTTGGCGGTATTCTTGCCAGTAGCAATGTTTTGGCCAGTGAATATGCCAATACGCGCTGGAGAAGTTTTGCGGTAAGTTTAATGTCTACAGGATATGGGATTGGTGCCACACTTGGTGGGATATTGTCACTGACACTGATTGAACATTTAGGCTGGCGCTCGATTTTCCTTGCAGGTGGGATCACAACCATTGCAATGCTGTTGGTGAGTATATGGTTATTGCCTGAGTCCTTAGATTATTTGTTGGCAAAAAGACCACAACAAGCGCTAGCGCGAATGAACTCAGTATTACAGCGTATGGGCTTAACTCATCTAGATGCCTTACCTGATTATGCAAAAAGTGATGCAAAGAGTGGCGGAGATTTTGCCAAATTATTTGGTGGGCAGCAGGGCTTTCAAACATTGTGTCTATGGGGTGCTTTCTTTCTCGTAATGTTTGGCTTCTATTTTGTAATGAGTTGGACACCGAAAATTTTAATTTCAATGGGAATGTCGGCTGAACAAGGGGTTACCACAGGTATTTTAATTAGTATTGGCGGGATCTTTGGTGCAGCAATTATTGGTTTGCTGGCATCCCGTATCAAAATCTTCTATGCCTTAAGTCTATTTCTAGGACTAACTGCCGCATGTGTGTTTTTATTCGTGGCTGTCTCGGCCCAAGTGAGCGTGGCATTGATTGTTGGCCTATTACTTGGAACGCTGATTAATGGCTGTATTGCTGGTTTATATTCTATTTCACCTACAATTTACGACGCCGATATTCGTAGCCGTGGCGTAGGCTATGCCATCGGTTTTGGACGTATTGGTGCCATTTTATCACCAACTATAGCAGGCGTTTTTTTAGATAAAGGTTTAGCGCCAGCCACGCTTTATGCATATTACGGGGTGGTATTTATTTTGGCAATTGTACTTATTTTAATGTTAGGTAATGCATTTTATCGACATAAAAATGAAGCAGCCTATACGCTTAAAACAACAACTTAATCCTCTAAAAATTAAATAGTTGAGATAAAAAAATGAAAAAAACATCCTTGTGGGTGTGGGTATACTTTTGCCCATTATTTAGTGCTCTGGCGCATGCCGATTTAGTAACAGACAGCAGTGCAGAGCTAACGCTTAGAAATTTTTACTTTGACCGAGACTATAAACAAGATCCATATCCTTATACTGCTGCGCGCGATTGGGCACAAGGTATCATCTTTAATGGTCAATCGGGCTATACCGATGGAACAGTTGGTTTTGGTGTTGATGTATTGGCAATGGCTGGATTTAACTTAATTGGAGATCGAGCCGATGACTATGCACGGAGTAACTTATTACCTGTAAATGCAGATAATTCAAGAGATGATTATTATGGGAAAATAGGGCTGACTGGCAAAGCAAAATTTAAGAAAAATGAGCTTTTTGTGGGAGATTTGGTTCCACGATTGCCCACGATTTTTTCTTCACCTGCGCGTTTGTTCCCTCAAACTTATCGAGGTGCTCGGTTTGTTTCCAATGAAATTCCAAAGTTACAATTGGAAGGTTTTTATGTAGACCAAGTGCGACAGCGTGATTCGATTCATTATAGTGATGTCGGTACGGACAATATTAATCGCCGTTTTGATCAATCAGCAACAACAGATTACTTCTATAGTTTTGGTGGCGCTTATCAACTCAATGATGCATATCGAATCCGTGCTTATCAGGCTGAACTGCATGATATCTACCAACAGCAATTTTTAGGTTTCAATGGTAAACAGCTTTTAAATGAACAGTTAACTTTTTTAAGCGATGTACGATTTTTCAATAGTCAGGAGGCAGGTAGACAAAAAATCGGTCATGTAGATAACCAGCATTTAAGTGGATTATTTGGCTTAAATTATCAAAACCATACCCTGTCTTTGGGTTATATGCAGGCATTTGGTTCGACCGGGTTACCATTTTTATCGGGAACAGAAAGTCCAGTGGTGCTTGATTTTATGAGCTCGGATTATTCCAATAAAGACGAGAAAGTCTATTCACTGCGTTATGAATATGATTTTAAAAATGTAAAATTAGCTGATATTTCTCTCAATGGGCTGCGTTTTATGGCCCGCTATGCCAAAGGGCAAGATATTGATTTACTTAGTTATGGCGATAAGCGATTTAAAGAAGAATCAATGGAGCTGGATTTAGCTTATAAAATCCCAGAAGGGAAGTTAAAAGGCTTAGGCATGCGAGCACGTTTTTCTCATTACCGAAATGATATGCCAACCAATATGGTCTTTCACTCAGCCAATGAAACTCGTTTAAATATAGATTATAGCTTTAAGTTCTAAGGGTTCTGTATTACGAAACGGTTCTTTGATTTAAAGAACCGTTTTAAAAGTCAGTTTAATGGTGAAGAGAATTTTTATAAAAAATCTATGTTTCGTCAGAGTGGATCAAGGATATCTTTCTGACGATTTTTAAGTATGTGAATATAAACCCATTTAAAAGCAGAAGGTACTCGATTTATAAATGAGTACAGCATTGATTTAATTATGTTTGGTTAGCAAATCATTTTAGTCGTGACTCATGGTTTGATTTTTGAGCCATAGACTAAAGGCCTCAATTTTTGGCCAGTGGCGATCTTTCAGTGAAGTGATATAGTAATGTTGCTCGCAGAGTAAAAACTGATCGGGGAATGGTGCGATTAGTTCGCCATTTTTAATGGCTTTTTCAACCAATCGTTTTCTCCCCATTGTCACTCCAAGGTTATTTTTGGCAGCAATAGAAGCGAGATCTGATCGGTTGAAGTAAAGCGCTGAAGGGGTATCAATATTGATATTAAAATGTGCGGCCCAACTGTCCCATTCCCCCGTTCCAGTCTTATTGCACCATGCATGGCTGTCATGAAGTAAAGTACACTGGTTTAAATTCTGCCAATTGTCTACAAGGTTGAATTTTTCAGCATACTCAGGACTACATACAGGTAAAATATGTTCATCCATTAAGTATTGATAATTCAATTGCGGGCAAGGTTGGTTATCAAAATAAAGTGCTAAATCTATCCCTTCTCGTTGCAAATTAACATTTTCATTGCCAGTCAAAATGGACAATTCAATAAAAGGATAGCGCTGTATAAAGTCAGACAGTTTGGGAACCAACCAATTTTGTGTAATCGATGGCCTAGCATAAATTGTGAGTGGTCCAGATAAAGTTTGATTTTGGATGGCCTTAATTTCAGTATTGAGATGGCCTAAAGAAGACTGCAATGCCCAAAAAATGTGCTTGCCTTCAGCCGTGAGTTCAACTTTACGGTGTAAGCGTAAAAATAGTTTTATATTGAGTTCTTTCTCTAATAAATTGATTTGGTGGCTAACAGCACTTGGCGTTAAACATAACTCTTTTGCCGCTAATGAAAAAGACTCATGCCTTGCAGCTACTTCAAATGTATGAAGTTTAGATAATTGAAAACCTGTTAATGACTTATCTAAGTTCATCACTTTATTGCTCGCTGTCATATATTTTATAATTCATGTGAAATATTAAATAAAAATTTTAAAATAGATACTGCTTTCTAAATCAAAATATATTTAAAGATCAATATTTAACCTTATGTTTTTTCAGGTGAATTATTTTAACCTAAAGGCAAATTTTTATCATTTGACGTATGAATCTTAATTCATTATTTTTGCGTACCTTAAATATTAAACCGTGAAATATGTCACGAAAAAACGTGTTTTTAGGCAGCCTTACTGAAATTTAAAGTATTGGTCTCGCTGTCTAAAAGGTTTTTATGTGCAACCTCTACGAAGCTTAAACGTTTCGTTGTAGAGGTTTTTTACTTTTAAATTCTGTAAGGAACAAATTTTAATGATGGTCACAAATAAAGGCTTGTTGGTCACAACACTACTCCTCAGCTCAATCTTGTCTGGATGTGCTGTGAAAGGTGGTAGTAATGGTACGGCTGTTGAAAAGTGGCATAACTTTGAAAATCAAAAAATTAATGAAAAAGTAAATAAAAATAAAGCAAATGTTGTTTTTGTTCGTGATGAGAAAATTGAGGGAAAAGCGGTAAATATTTTTGTAGGTGGAGAATATTTGGCTTCATTGTTACCCAATGCTTATAAAGAGTTTGAAGTTTGTCCTGATAACCAAAAGTTGGTTGCAATTGAAACGGATGTCAAAGATCGCTATGCAACCAAAGAAAAAGGCGGGCAATACTATAATTTACCTCTCGAAAAAACCACCTACTTACGTGTGAGTCTGGATCAGAATGGGCAGACTTATTTCTTAGCAATGAATGAGGATGAAATTAAAGAAGCTCAGCAGCATTTAAAAGAACAAGTCCATACCTTGCCACGTGTTGATCGCGATTTAAAGTGTAAGCCTACCGTTAAAATGTTGAAGAAATTTACATTACAAGCTGGCGCTTTGTTTCAGTTTGATAAATCAGATGAAGCAAATATGTTAACTCAGGGTAAACAAGAAATTAAGGATGTTGCAGATGCCATTCGTAATGAAACAGCCGAGATTAGCCATATAGATGTTATTGGTTATACAGATCCAGACGGTACGGAAAGTTATAACCAAGTGTTGTCAGCGCATCGTGCGCAAAGTGTAAAAAATATGATGGTAAATTATGGTTTATCTGCTGATTTAATTGCTGCAGAAGGCCGTGGTAAAACAAATTTATTGATCACAGATTGTTCTGAAAAACACACTCAAAATCGTACTGCGCGTTTGGCATGTAATCAGCCCAATCGTCGAGTTGAGATCCTTCTTTATGGTACTCAGCCGTAATTACGCTTCATTTCAAAACTTAGTATTTTGATTCTATTAATTAATGCTTAATTATTGAAATTAAGGAAATAAACGTGACTGTAAAGAATATTGTTCTCAAAATTAATGCTAAAAAATCAACACTTGATACCTTGAATATTGAAGGGGGCGAGTTTGGTCGTGGTTCTCAAGGGAAACCATTAAAAATTGCTGCAAAAGCAAATGTTCATTATGAGTTTACCGATAAAGAGACTTCATTTGGGCCAGAAAATATTGCGACTAAACGCCATGATAAGGATTTGTGGATTAGTTTCGAAGGTGGAGATGTTGATCAGCCAGATCTGATTATTGAAAACTATTATGCTGCAAATGGTGAGTTGGGCTATTCAGAAGGGGAGTCTAACTTACTGATCGGTCAGCATGAAAATGGCAAATATTACCCTTATGTCCCAGAAAGTGCAGAAAAAAGTGATGCAGTAAGTTTGCTTGCGGATCAAGTTGAAGCTGGTCAGGCTTTAGGTGGTGAAGAAGTTGCAGCATTGTGGGCCTTTAATCCATTATGGTTATTGGCTTTGGTTCCGATAGCGGCAGTGGCTATTGGTCAAGGTCATGATAACAATAAAAAATCTCCTGTAATTGAACATCCTCAGCATGTTCCTATCGCAGAAAAAGACAGCGCTGAAACTAAAGAAAATACACCCGTAATTATTGATGTGACTGCAAATGATACCGATAAAGATGGTGACTTAGATCCAAGTACGGTGGTGATCAGCAAACAACCACAGCATGGTACGGTCAGCGTTGATCCAATCACTGGTGAAGTAACCTATACTCCAAACAAAGGTTATGTTGGTCCAGACCAGTTTGAATATACCGTCAAAGACAAAGCTGGCAATGTTTCTGATCCTGCAACTGTAGTGATTGATATCACCGC